>CAUYRT010042234.1:0-30568 GCA_963574885.1 Lepilemur ruficaudatus
GGGAAGGGAATTAGGGGTCTCAAAAAGGGGAAGGAAATCCCCTAAAATTGAGTTATGTGAATAGCTGTACAACTTGGTAAATTTACTAATAATCATTGAATTGTACACTTAAAATGGAGTAAAGACATGATATGTAAAAAAATAAATAAATAAATAAAAAAGACAAAATAGCAAATGTAAATAACCCTGTGTCTATTTTTTTCTTTTCTTTTTTTTTTTTTTTTGAGACAAAGTTTTACTCTGTTGCCCTGAGTAGAGTGCCATGAGCCTAGCTCACAGCAACCTCAAACTCCTGGGCTCAAGCGATCCTCCTGCCTCAGCCTCCCAAGTAGCTGGGACTACAGGGGTGTGCCACGACGCCCAGCTAATTTTTCTATTTTTAGTAGAGATAGGGTCTCACTCTTGCTCAGGGTGGTCTCGAACTCCTGAGCTCAAGGGATCCTCCCGCCCGGACTCTCAGAGTGCTAGGATTACAGGCGTGAGCCACCATGCTTGGCCAATTTTTTAAATGTAATTCTTCTATAGTGCTGGGCACAGTGGCACACACCTGTAGTCCCAGTTACTCAGGAGAGAGACTGAGAAAGGAGGATCACTTGAACTCAGGAGTTCAAGACGAGCCTGGGCAACATAAAGTGACTCTATCTCTAAAACCAAAAGAAAACAAAACAAAAAAAGTTTTCTCCACAAAGAAAATGGCCAAATAACAGGCATTTTCTATAACACATTTAAATATCAAATACCACCAATTCTACATGTGCTCTTTTTAAAAGCAGAGGTGGAAGAAAGACATCTTGACTTGTTTATGCAGTCTGCAACACCCTGATCCCAAACCAAAGACATTACAAAAAAAAGAAAACTATAGACAAATTATCCCTCATGAATATAGACGTAAAAATGCTTTAACAAAGTATTAGCAAATTGAATACTGCATTATTATCAAAATGGTAACACACTAAGTGCAATCCCAAGAATGCAAGGTTGGTTCAACATTTGAAAGTCAATTATATTAAAAGGTTCAGGAAGTCCAAAAATGATGGACTAGGAAGCTCCAAGCTGTTGTTCCCCCAAAGAAACACTGAAAAAAAAAAAGGCATAAGCTGTCTGAGCCAACTTTGTCAGAGCTCTGGCAAACTGTCAAAGGTTTACAGCAACCAAGCAAACAATCAAGAAAAAGCTATCTTCAAAATGCTCCTGGCATTCAAGGAAATCCTTTCAAAGGTAGCTGAACACAAGCTAACAGAACAGATAGATCAGTAATCACACATGACAAGAATAGTTTTTGAAAAAATAGTCTGGAAACTCTCAAACCAAATGGACTACTACACACTTTAACAATTAAACAAACAGTAGCAAAAACAAAAAACAAAAACAAAAAAAGCAAACTCTGGGAAGGTGGGAAAATCTGCTTTCCAGAGTTCCCACACTGTAATAGTTAAATGCCAAATTTTCAATAACAAAAAAACATAACGCATACAAGAAAATAGGAAAATACGGTGCAAAGGATCAAAGCAAATTGCCAGAAAGTGTCCCCAAAGAAGTCTAGATATCAGACTTACTACACAAAGACTTTAAAATAACTGTCTTGCCAGGCATGGTGGTTCACAGCTATAATCCTAGCACTTTGGGAGGCAAAGGCAGGAGCATCGCTTGAACCCAGGAATTTAAGACAAGCCTGGGCAACATAGCAAGACCCTGTCTCTACAAAAAATAATTAAAAAATTAGCCAGATGTGGTGGCTAAGCACCTGCAATCCCAGCTACTCAAGAGGCTGAGATGGGAGGATCACTTGAACTCAGGAGTTTGAGGTTACAGTGAGCTATGATCATTCCATTGCACTCCAGCCTGGGTGACAGAACAAGACCCTGTCTCTATTAAAAAATAAAATAACTGTTATCAAATATGCTCAAAGAACTAATGAGAAGCATGGACAAAGAACTAAAGGAAATTTGGAAAATGACGTGTGGATAGGATATCAACAAAAAGATAGAAATTATACAGAGAGATCTAAATAGAAATTCTGGAGCTGAGAACTATAATAACTGAAATGAAAAATTCATTAAGCAGATTTGAGCAGGCATGAGAAAAAATTAGCAAACTTGAAGATATGACAAGTGAAATTAATGAGTCCAAAAAGCAGAAAGAAAAAAGAATGAAGAAAGGTAAACAAAGCTTAACGGATTTGTGGGACACCATCAAGCTGACCTACATATACATTATGCAAGTCCCAGAAGGAGAACAGAGAGAAAGAGGCAGAGAGATTATTTGAAGGAATGACTAAAAACGTTAAAGAACTCTTAAGATAAACCAAAGTGACTTACACTGAGACACATAATCAAACGACAAATAAAGAAGTTTTTTTTTTTTTTTTGAGACAGAGTCTGACTCTGTTGCCCCAGCTAGAGTGCAGTGGCATCATCATAGCTGACTGTAACCTCAAACTCCTGGGCTCAAACAATCCTCCTTCCTCAGCCTCCTGAGTAGCTGGAACTACAGGTGCATGCTACCACACCTGGCCAATTTTTTGTATTTTAAGTAGAGATAGGATCTTGCCCTCGCTCAGGCTGGTCTCAAACTCCTGACGTCAAGCGATCCTCCCACCTTGGCCTCCCAGAGGGCTAATATATAAAGAATTTTAAAACCCACAAGACAGAATTAATTTGTCACATATAAGGGATCCTTAAGATTATCAGCCAATTTCTCATCAGAAATCTTGAAGGCCAGAAGGCAGTGAGATAATAAATTTAAAGTGCTAAAAGAAAAAAAAAAGTCAACTGAGAATTCTACATTCCATAAAACTGTCCTTCAAAACTGAGGAAAAAATTAAGATATTCCCAAATAAACAAAAGCTGAGGGAGTTCATTACCATTAGACCTTCCCTACAGGAAATGCTAAAGTGAGTACTTTGGGTTGAAATGAAAGGAACTGGACAGTAAAGTAAAGCCATATGAAGATTAAAAGACCTCCAGAAAAGATAAATACATTGGCAATTTAAAAACCAGTAGTACTATAATTTTGGTTTGTAACTTCACTTTTCACTTTCTACAGAATTTAAAAGACAAATGCAACAAAATAATTATAAAGATATAATTTGTGATGTTAATAACATAAAGGAAGGGAGTGATATACATAGAGTTTTTATAAGTAACTGGAATTACGTTGGTATCAATATAACTTTAGATGTCTTCCATAATCCCTAGATAACCACAAGGAAAAATATACACAAAATGAGAAGGGAATCAAAACATGTCACTACAAAAATGTCAAGTAGCACAAAAGACAGCAGTAATGAAAGAAACAATGGACAAAAAAGCTGTAAGACATAGAAATTATAAAATGGCAGAAATCCTTCTTTACCAGCAATTACTATAAATATAAGTGGCTCTCCAATAAAATGGCAGAGATTGGCAAAGTGGATTAAAAGAAAATGGTCCAGGCCGGGAGCAGTGGCTCACACCTGTAATCCTAGCACTCTGGGAGGCCTAGGTGGGCAGATCGTTTGAGCTCAGGAGTTCGAGACCAACCTGAGCAAGAACGAGACCCCATCTCTACTAAAAATAGAAAGAAATTAATTGGCAAACTAAAAATACATAGAAAAAATTAGCCGGGCATGGTGGCACATGCCTGTAGTCCCAGTTACATGGGAGACTGAGGCAGAAGGATCACTTGAGCCCAGGAGTTTGAGGTTGCTGTGAGCTAGGCTGATGCCACAGCACTCTAGCCCAGGCAACAGAGTGAGACTCTGTCTCAAAAAAAAAAAAAAAAAAAAAAAGAAAGAAAAAGAAAAAGAAAATGGTCCAACTATATGCTAACTACAAGAGATTCACTTTAGATCTAAAGACATGAATACAATGAAAGTGAAAAGATGGAAAAAGATATTCCATGCAAATAGTAGGTAAAAGAGGGCTAGGTTGGCTATTAGACAAAATAGAATTTAAGTTAAAAACTGTTACAAGAGACAAAGAAGGATATTAAATAATGATAAAAGGGTCAATTCACAAAAAAATTTAAGAATTATAAACATCAGAGCCCCAAAATATATGAAGCAAATATTGACAACTGAAGGGAGAAATAGTTATAAAACAGTAGCTGGAGACTTCAATACCCCACTTTCGATAATAGGGTATTGTTGGACAATATCAGTAGGACAACCAGATAGAGCATCACTAAGAAAACAGAGGACTGGAACAGCACTGTAAACTAACTGGGCCTAACAGATACACAAAGGACACTCTACTTACCAAGAGCTGAATAAATATTTTTCTCAAGTGCACATGGAACATTCTCTAGGATAGACCACATGTCAGGCCACAAAACAAGTCTTAATAAATTTTAAAAGGTCATGATCATAGAGATTATCATTTCTGGATCACAACGGAATGAAAGCAGAAATCATTAAAAGAAATAACTAGAAAATACATAAATATGTGGAAATTAAAAACACACTCTTAAACACCCAATGAGTCAAAGAAGTAGTCATAAAGGAAATTAGAAAATACCTTGAAACAAATAAAAGTGAAAACACAATGTACCAAAACTTACAGGATACAGCAAAAGCAGTGGTAAGGCAGAAATTTATAGCTATAAATACTTACATTAAAAAAAGAAGAAATATATCTAAGCAATAACCTAACTTCATGCTTAAGGAACTAGGAAAAAAAAAAAACCCAGCAAACTAAACCCAAAGCTACTGGAAGAAAGGAAATAATACAGATTTGAGTGGAGATAAATAAAATACAGAAAAGTATTCTATTCTGTATTTTTGACTCTGTAAGAGCTTGAACTTTTTTTTTTTTTTTTAATTTTCAGACAGGCTCTTGCTATGTCACCTGGGCTAGAGTGCAGAGGTATCATCACAGTTCACTGTAACCTCAAACTTCTACACACAAGTGATACTCCTGCCTCAGCCTCCCAGGCAGCTGGGACTACAAGCCCATGTGCCACCACACCCAGCTAACTTTTCTATTTTTTTGTAGGGTCTTGCTCTTGCTCAGGCTGGTCTCAAACTCCTGGCCTCAAGGGATCCTCCATCCCCACCTCCCATAATGCTAGGATTACAGGCATGAGCCACCATGCCCAGCCTCTTTGACTATTTAATGTATTCCCCAAGTCAGCACAGATCCATAAGTGCTTGAACTTTTTTTTTTTTTTAACCCACAAAATCAAAAGGAAGATTGAACTTTTAATATATTCCCCAACCACATACAGATCGATGGACAAAGGGTGGAAGCCTAACTGCCTCAAAGTGTTTAAGCACAACCTTTGACCAATCACTGGCTGACCACTAAAAAAAATGTTGACATAGGGTAACCCCTTGGAAGCCAGGCTGAAATTCTTTTAATTTCAGAATATCATGGGGCTACACATGTTTTGGTTACATAATTTGCTTTTGTATAGTTTGAATCAAAGTTTTAAGTGTGCCCTTCACCCAGATAGTGTGCATTGTACCTATTAGGTGTGAGATTTACCCACCCCCTCCTACCCGCCTATTTGATTTCCGTTGAGTTTTACTTGTATGTATGCATGTAAGTGTTGATCAATTAGTTTCAATTAAGTATGGAGTACATGTGGTGTCTGCCTTTCCATTCTTGTGATATTTTACTTAGAAGAATGGTCTCCAGTTCCATCCAGGTTGTTACAAAAAAATACTTGATCAACTTTTTTTTATGGCTGAATCCACTGATGTATTAATGGACACTTGGGTTGTTTCCACATCTTTGTTGGTTCTGAATTGCGCTGCTGTAAATATTTGAGTGCAAGTGTGTTTTTTATACAATGTCTTTTTTTCCTTTGGGTAAATACCTAGAAGTGGGATTGCTAGATGAAATGGTAGGTCTACTACTTTTAGTCTTTCAAGTATCTCTTTTAATACTTTCTATAAAGGTTGTACTAGTTTGCAGTCCCACCAACAGTGTATAAATGTTCTTTTTGCTCCGCATCCATACCAACATTTGTTGTTTTGGGACTTTTTGATAAGAGCCATTCTCACTGGAGTTGAGAGATATCTCATTGTGGTTTTGATTTACATTTCCCTGATGATTATAGACATTGAGCATTTTTTCATGTGTTTGTTGGTCATTAGTCTATCTTCTTTTGAAAAGCTTCTGTTCATATCTTTTGCCCACTTTTTTATAAGGTTGTTTTATTTTTTTCTTGCTCATTTGCTTGAGTTAATTGTACATTCTGGTTACTAGCCCTTTATAGGATGTATAACATGTGAAAGTATTTTCTCTCATTCTGTAGGTTGTCTATTTGCTCTATTGATTGCGTCCTTGGCTGTGCAGAAGCTTTTAAATTTGATCAGGTCCCACTTATTTATTTTTGTTGTTGCTGTGATTGCTTTTGGGGTCTTCTTCATAAATTCTTTGCCTAGGCCGATATCTGTAAGAGTTTTTCCAACATTTTATTCTAGAATTCTTATCGTTTCATGCCTTAGATTTAAGTCTGTTATCCATTGTGAATGAATTTTTGTGACTGGTAAGAGGTGCAGATCCTGCTTTAGTCTTCTACATGTGGCTATCCAATTTTCCCAGCACCATTTACTGAATAGGGATTCTTTTCCCTAATGTATGTTTTTCTTCTGCTTTGTCAAAGATCAGATGACAATATGAGGATGGTTTCAACCGTTCTGATACATATGATTTGATCTATGTCTCTGTTCTTGTGCCTGTACCATGCTGCTTGGGTCACTATAACCTTGTAGTGTAGCTTGAAGTCTGGTAAAGTGATGCCTCCCAATTTGTTCTTATTATGTGAGGTTATATTGGCTATTCAGGGTCTTTTTTGTTTCCATACAAAGCATAGAACTATTTTTTTCTAGATCTGAGAAAAATAGCATTGGTATGTTAATGGGGATTGCACTGAATTTGTAAATCACTCTGGGAGGTACAGACATTGTAATAATACTGATTCTGCTGATCCATGAGCATAGGTTTTTCCATCTGTTTACATCCTCTGCAATTTCTTTTCTCAATGTTTCCTTTTTATTTTCTTTTAATTTTAAATAAAAATTTTATTTTTTGTTTTGTTTGGCTAGTTGATTCAGCAGGTGAGTTGTTATACACTCCTTGGCAGATTCCAACTTCCATGGCCATCGTCCTGCTTCCTCAGTGTTTCACAGTTCTCTCTGTAGAGGTCTTTCACCTGCTTAAATATATATCTAGGTATCTTATTTTCTTTGTTGCTATTGTGAAACGTATTGCATCTTTGATTTGATTCTCAGCTTGACTGTTGGTGTATATGAAAGCTACTGATTTGTGTGTATTGATTTTGTAACCTGACACTGCTGAATTTATCACTTCCAGGAGTCTCTTCGTTGAATATTTGGGGTTTTTTAGGTATAAGATCATATCGTTAGCAGAGAGGGATAGTTTGACCTCTTTTTTCCCAATTTGGATACCCTGATTTCCTTCTCTTGTCTGATTGCTCTGGCTAGGACTTCCAGCACCATGTTGAATAGAAGTGGTGATAGTGGGCAACCTTGTCTGGTTCCAGTTCTAAGTGGGAATGTTTTCAATTTTTCTCCATTCAGTATGATGTTGGCTGTGGTTTGCTGTATATGGCTTTTATCATTTTGAGGTATGTCCTATCTATGCCTATTTTGTTAAGCGTTCTTATCATAAAAGGGTGCTGAATTTTGTCAAATGCTTTTTGTGTCTATTGAGAGGATCATATGGTCTTTTGTTTTTGCTTCTATTTATTTGGTGAATCGCATTTATAGATTTGCATATATTGAACAATGTTTGCATCTCTGGGATGAAGCCCACTTGGCTGTGATGAACTAATTTTTTGATGTGCAGCTGAATTCAGTTTGCTAAGATTTTATTGAGAATTTTTGCATCTATATTCATAAGGGATATTGGTCTGTAGTTTTCTTTTTCTGTTGTTGTTGTTAAGTCCTTTCCTGGCTTTGGTATCAAGGTGATATTGGTTTCATAGACCAAGCTGGAGAAGATGGCTTCCTTCTCAATGTTATGGAATAACTTCTACAGTATAGGTACCAGTTCTTCTATGTAGGTTTGGTAAAATTTGGGTGTCAAACCATCTGGTCAGGGACTTTTTTTTTTGTTGGAAGATTTTTTATTGGTGCTTCAATTTCAGTGCTTGATATTGGTCTGTTTAAGAGTCCTGGTTCTTCCTCATTGAGCCTATGGAGGTTACGTGTTTCCAAGAATTTGTTCATTTCCTCCATGTTTTTAAGTTTATGAGCACAGAGATTTTTACACTATTCAGAGATGATATTTTGTATTTCCATGGTACGAGTTGTAATTTCTCCTTTTTCATTCCTGATTGAGCTTATTAGAGTCCTTTCTTTTCTATTTCTGGTTAATCTAGCAAGAGGCCTATCAATTTTATCTTTCCAAATAACCAACTTTTTGTTTCATTAATCTTCTGTGTAATTCTTTTGTTCTTGATTTCATTTAGTTCTGCTCTATCTTGTTTATTTCTTTTCTTCTGCTGGGTTTAGGATTTGTTTGCTCTTTCTTTTCCAGTTCTTTGAGATGATTCATTAGATTGTTGATTTGTCATCTTTCTGTCTTTTGGATGTAGGCATTTAAGGCTATGAGTTTTCCTCTCGTGACTGCTTTTGCTGTATCCCACGGATTTTTTGATAACTTGTGTCCCCGTTATCATTCAGTTCGAACAATCTTTTGATCTCCATCTTTATCTCCTCCTTGACCAAACTAACATTCAGCAATAGGTTGTTTAGTTTCTATGACTTTGTGTAGGGATGAGTGTCTCTGTTGTAATTGATTTCTAATTTTATTCCACTGTGGTCTGAGAAGATACATGGTATAATTTCCATTTTTTAAAAATGTGTTGAGACATGTTTTGTAGAATGTGATCAATCTTAGAGAATGTTCCATGAGCTCATGAGAAAAACATATATTCAGTAGTTTGGGGGCAAATGTTCTGTAGATGTCTGGTAGGCTCATTTGTTCTAGAGTTCTGTTTAAGTCCACTGTTTCTTTGCTTATTTTCTGTTTGATCTGTCCAGTTCTGTCAGTGGGGTATTGAAGTCCCTGGTTATTACAGTGCTTCTGTTTATCATTTTGTTTAGATTGGATAGAACTTGCTTTATGAATCTGGGAGCTCCTGTGTTAGGTGCATAGATATTTAGGATTGTTAAGTCTTCTAGTTGAATTATTCCCTTCACCATTACATAATAACCATCTTTGTCTTTCTTTACTTTTGTTGATTTGAAGTTTATGTTATCTTGTTATCTGATATGAGAACTGCCACACCAGCTTTCTTTTGGTTTCCATTTGCATGGCATATTGTTTTCCATCCCTTCACCTTGAGCCTGAATGAGTCCTTGTGGGTTAGATGTGTTTCCTGGAGACAGTAGATACTTGGCTTATATTTTTTTTATCCATTCAGGAATCCTATATTTCTTCAGTGGGGTGTTCAAGCCATTCACATTTATTGAAAGAATTGACATGTGTGATCAATTTCCTTTCATCCTGTTGGGTAGACCCTTATTGTTTTCTTTTACCTCTTCAGCCACTGTGGTATCTGGGCCCTGAACTTTAGTTTTTGGATGATTTTACACTGGTGGGTGTCTATTGTGCCGATCGGTGTATAACACAGGTCTGAGTATTTCCTGTAGGGCAGGTCTGGTCTTCGTAAATTCCCTCAGCAATTGTTTGTCTGAGAAAGTCTTTATTTCTCCCTCATATAAGAATCTTAGTTTTACAAGATACAAAATTCTAGGCTGCCTATTATTCTGTTTTAGAAGACTGAGAATGGGTCACCAATCCCTTCTGGCTTGCAAGGTTTCAAACTGGTTTCTAACTGAGAAGTCCACAGTTAGTCTGACAGGCTTTCCTTTGTAAGTTACCTGCTGTTTTTGCCTTACTATTCATAGGAGTGCCTCTTTCATGTTATAATAACTTTGGCCAGGCTAATGACTGTGTGTCATGGTGATTTCCTCTTTACGCTGACTCTCCCAGGAGTCCCATGTGCTTCTTGTACCTGGATATCTAAGTTTCTAGCAAGGCCATGGAAGTTTTCCTCAATTATTCCCTCAAATAAATTATCCAACACTTGTGTATTTTCTACTTCGCCCTCAAGGATGCTTATGATTCTTATGTTTGGCCTCTTTACATAATCCCACATTTCTTGTAGGCTTTATTTGTTCCTCTTATTTCTCTGTTCTTTCTCTTCAACTTACCTATTTAGCTCAAAGGTATTATCTCCAAGTTCTGAGATTCTTTCTTCTACCTTATCTAGCCTATTCTTAAGGCTTTCCACTGTGCTCTGTAATTCCTTCAATGAATTTTCTCATTTCCAGAAGTTGTTTGACTTTTCTTTAATACTTCAATTTATTTAGAGAATTTTTCATTCATCTCCTGCATTGTTTTTGTGGCTTCTTTGTGTTGGGTTTCTATTTTCTCTTGTATTTCACTGAGTTTCCTTACAGTCCATATTTGAAATTCTTCACTTGTCATTTTAATCTTTTCCTTTAGGTTGGTATCCATTGGTAAGGAGTTACTGTTTTCTTTAGAGGGTGACCTCTTTCACTTTGATTTTTCATATTTCCAGAATTTTTTTGATGGTTCCTCCTCATCTGGCCTCTCAATCTAGAGCCAAGGGTATTAGGGCTAGCTTTATGGGCCTGTCTCGCAGACCCCAAAGATTGGTCCCTGACCATGTCAGAGAGAAAAGTGCTGGTCCTGAATTGCCTTTGGGATGCTCTAGCAGGTCTGACAAACCTCTCGTTACCTCTGACCTGTTATCTTCACCTCTTCCCAACATTGGGTAGTGAGTTAGGTAGTTCCCCCAGCTTAATCTCTGAGATAGTAGGTGGAATTTGCAGGTTTGAATCCTCTGCTCCCTGTTTGCCTGAGAGGGAAACCCCCTGTCTTTGATAGTAGTTTGCATGGAAGAGCCAGCTGCCAAGGAGTTCTTTTGTAAGCTCTTGTCCCCCAGATGGGGCACACAGATGCCCTAAGCTTTAGGAGGGACCCTGTAGCTCCCAGGGAGTTGCTTGATTTCTACTCCCCCTGTGGTGGGGGGAGGAACAGAACAGATGGTGACTGACTTGCTAGGGCCTGACAGGTTTGTTGAGCCTCAGGGGGGTTCAGAGGTTGCTTAACCGGCCGCTACGGGGAGCTGCTAACATGGAGTTTAGGGCAACCTCTCCAAACTAAGAGAACTGCTCCTAATTGGAGGGGCCTGATCAGGTGATGGCTAAGGCCCCAAGTCAGGCTTTTTCTAGCCCTGTCCACTAGCCCAGTTTCTCTGTGGGGTGGGGCATGTGCCCTCCCTATTTTCTCCCTGGAACTCCACAGCACTCTCCCCTCTGATCAATCCACATGCATTCCCTCTCTGCCCAAGCCCGGCTTTTAAGCTACCCCACAGTTTGTGTGTCTGACACGCTGGTATCCATCTCTCTGTGACACAGGTGGGCAGGGGGATCTCCAATTGTGTACACCTGTTCCACCACTAAACCCCAATATGAGGGAGGTAGATCTCTCTATCCACAGAGGTCTCCACCAGGGGCCCGCTCCCACCAGGGGAGAAACCAGCAGCTCACGAGTCTCTTGGATTAAGCTGCACTGCCTATTGTAGTTAGTGAGAGGGGCCACTGTTTCAGTTCAGGCGGCAGGCTCTACGCATTTGGTTGCCATGGGAACAAAACTAATTTTTTTAATTGAAAAAAACACAAGAAAACTGAGGAGAGAAAGCAATGCTCAAAAACTGCAGGAGAAACAATATTCCACATATTTAGTTCATGCAAGTTACTAAACAAACACAACAATCCCCAATGGGGAAGGGGAAGGACGTTAATCTAAAGTTGCTTACATTATATAAAATGTCTCATTTTTGATAAAATTATAAGGCATGCAAAGAAACAAATGACCCATGAGGGCAAGGGGGAAGCAATCAATAGAAACTGTCTCTGAGGTGGCCAAATGTTGAGCTTAGCTAAGACTTCAAAGTAGCTATTAGAAACACATTCAAAAACCTAAAGGAAACCATGTTTAAAGAGTTTTTTTAAGTATTATGACAGTGACTCATCAAGTAAAGAATATCAAGAAAAACAAATTATAAAAAAGAAACAAATGGAAATTCTGGAGTTGAAAAGTTCAGTAACTGAATAAAAACTTCACTAGAGGTGCTCAACATCAGATTTGCACTTCCAGAAGAAACAATCCACAAGTCTGAAAACAGATCAAAAGACATTTCCAATCTGAAGAACTGAAAGAAAAAAAGTATGGAAAAATGAACAGATTCAGAGAGCTCTGGGACATCATCAACCATAGACCATCAAATGTGCACAATGGGAATTCCAGAGGAAAGAGAAAGGGACAGAAAGTATTTTATTATTTATTTATTTAGAGACAGAGTCTCACTCTGTTGCCTGGGCTAGAGTGCCGTGGCATCAGCCTAGCTCACAGCAACCTCAAACTCCTGGGCTCCAGTGATCCTTCTGCCTCAGCCTCCCAAATAGCTGGGACTACAGGCACGCGCCACCATGCCCGGCTAATTTTTTTTCTATTTTTAGTAGAGACGGGGTCTCACTCTTGCTCAGGCTGGTCTCAAACTCCTGAGCTCATGCAATCCTCCTGCCTTGGCCTCCCAGAGTGCTATTTTTTATTTTATTTTTTTGAGAGAGTCTCACTTTGTCACCTGGGCTAAAGTGCCACAACGTCAGCCTAGCTCACAGCAACCTCAAACTCCTGGGCTCAAGCGATTCTCCTGCTTCAGCCTCCCAAGTAGCTGAGACTACAAGCATGCGTGACTATACCCGGCTAATTTTTTTTCTATTTTAGTAGAGATGGGGTCTCACTCTTGCTCAGGCTGGTCTCAAACTCCTGAGCTCATGCAATCCTCCTGCCTTGGCCTCCCAGAGTGCTATTTTTTATTTTATTTTATTTGAGACAGAGTCTCACTTTGTCACCTGGGCTACAGTGCCATGACATCAGCCTAGCTCACATCAACCTCAAACTCCTGGGCTCAAGTGATTCTCCTGCTTCAGCCTCCCAAGTAGCTGGGACTACAGGTGTGAGCCACCACACCCGGCTAATTTTTTCTATTTTTATTAGAGACGGGGTCTCACTCTTGCTCTGGCTGGTCTCGAACTCCTGAGCTCAAGAGATCCTCCCACCTCAGTCTCCTAGAGTGCTAGGATTACAGGTGTGAGCCACCGCGCCCTGCCAGAAAGAATATTCTAAGAAATGATGATTAACAGCTGGGCACAATGGTACAGATCTGTAATCCCACCTACTCGGGAGATCACCTGAGCCCAGGAGTTTGAGGCTGCAGTGAGCTATGACAGAGCTATTGCACTCCGGCCTGGGCAACAGAGCGAGACCCTATCTCTTAAAAAAAAGAAAAGAAAAAAAAAGGAATGATGACTGACAACAGCTCAAATTTGGGGGAAAAATGTTTATATATTCAGGAAGCTCAATAAATTCCATGTTAGATAAGCACAAAGAGATATACATTACAGTTAAAACTGTTAAAAGTCAAAGACAAGGAGAAAAATCTCAAAAGCAGGAAGAGAAAAATGGCTCATCAAATACTAGGGAAGTCTAAGAAAATTAAAAGGTGACTTATCAGAAATAATAGAGGCCAGAGAGTAGTAAAATAACATAATCTAAGTACCAGCGGGAAAAAAACTCTATCAATTAATAATTCAATATCTAGCAAAAAACATTTTTTTTTAAATTTTTTTTTTAGCAAGCAATGGTATACTCCAAAAGAGGCAGGAATGGGCACACATCCCAGCAGACAGTGGCCTCAAAAAACATTTTTCTAAAGTAAAGGTGAAATAAAGACATTCCCAGATAAATGAAGATTTTGAGAGAATTTATATAAAGAGCACTAGTAACTATGGAATTATAAAAGACATTATATTATATATTTTTCTCTTTTCTTCTCTTAACTGATTTAAAAGATAACTGCATAAAATAATAATTATAAAATTGTATTGTTGGGCTTATATCATATAAAGATTAATATACATGACAATGATAGCACAAAGGAAAGGGAATGGAATTGTATTAGAGACAAAAAACGACACCAAATAGTAACTTGAATCCACAAGAAGAAATGAAGAACACCAGAAATGGTAACTGTATAGGCTAACAGAAGACTCGATAAATATGTCTTTACTCCTTTCTTTTTCTTCTCTTAACCTCTTTAAAAGATATAAGATTGTATAAAGCAATGGTTACAACACTATCGTTGAGATTATAACAGACATGAGACAGTAACAGCAAAAAGGGAGGAAGGAATAGAACTCTATTGGAAGAACAAAGTTTCTATATTTTAATGATATTCAACTATTATTTGTATAGATTGTGATCAATTAAGACACATACTGTAATTCTCAGAGCAATCATTAAGAAAATAACTCAATAAATAGTACAATCTACTCTCAAGAAGCACCCAGACTGATCCTTTTAAAACATTACTCAGATCACTTTTCTTCTGCTCAAAACCCTTCAACAGCTCCCATCACACTGAGGAAAAGCCCAAGTCTTTTTTTCCTTTTTTTTTTTTTTTAGACAGACTCTAAAAAAAGAGTCACCTGGGCTTCAGTGCGATGGCCTTAGCCTACCTAGCTCATAGCAACCTCAAATTCCTGGGCTCAAGCCACCCTCCTGCCTCAGCCTCCCGAGTAGCTGGGACTATAGGCATGTGCCACCATGCTCGGCTAATTATTTGTTTCTATTTTTAGTTGTCCAGCTAATTTTCCTATTTTTAGTAGAGATGGAGTCTCGCTCTTGCTCAGGCTGGTCTTGAACTCCTGAGCTCAAGCGATTCTCCTGCCTCGGCCTCTCAGAGTGCTAGGATCACAGGCATGAGCCACCGCGCCCCGCCAAAAGCCCATCTTTAACTGGCCTTCTAGCTGCCTCTCAAGCTTACATGCATGCTCCCAGCTCTCGACATTTGTACTGGCTATTCACTCTGCCTGAAGAGCTCTTCCCACAGATACCCACCAGGCTCATTCTCCCTGCAAGTCAATCAAGTCTTTTTCTAAATGTCACTTTCTCAGTAAGGTCTTCACTGACTACCTTCTTAAAATTTCAATTCCCACCTACACTCCCATTTCTCTTCCATCTTTATTTTTTTCCACAGTATGCAGCACCTTCTAATGTAATATGCAATTACAGTTTATAATTTATTTGTGTTCTCTACTAGAATATATGCTACATGAAGACGAAGACTTTATTACTCTATATCCCATACCTAGAACACAGTAAGCACTCAATAAACATTTACAAACATAGTGAAGGAAAATAAAGAAAAAGAAAAGTGAAATTGACTTAATTTTATTCTCAAATTTCGATGGTATCTTTTTTAAAAAATATTTTCAGCATACATAAAAATAAAATTAGAAAGCATGCATAATTTGAAACTATTTCTTACCAAAGTCCATTCTATCTTTTTGGTTCCTCTGAAGCAAACCCAAAAGGAGATTAGCCAAATAAGGTGATGTTTCTCTGGGAATACTGAGGGAAAGGAAAAAAAAACCCAACATAAGTGATGAGTTTATATATATTAACTATATTATGTTTGCCCTTAGTATGATAAATGAAAATATACATACAGTTTCATAAATATTAATACTACATTTATACCAAGAAGACCATGGTAAGCCCTCATACCTTAAGGAAGAAGAAAAAAAAAAAGCACTAAACAATAGCCTTTGTGAAATAACATCGATTTGAGAGGATTCCTATATTGTGCTTATTATTGTTGTTTGTTAGAGTATCTGCAGAAATACAGCACTTCACAAGCCCAGACAATCTTCAGTTTTAACACAACTTCAACTTTGCACTAACAGTTGCTATAAAGTTCACTACTAGGAAAACAGCCACTTCCAATTCTGTGTGGAAAAGGGCAAAGCTTAAACAAATACAAATGAGAAATAATACAACTTCTTAAATCCTATATGAAAACGACAAAGTAGTAGGAAAATGAGTTAAGTAATAGGAATATACAACTCGCAGAATGAAAAGTACAAAAAGATATTAGACAAAAAAGGAGCCAACCTCACTAATAAAGAGAATAATACAAATTAAATTAATAGCTAACTGGTCCTCCTCCATTTGTGAGGTATCAAATCTGATAACATTCCATGTTGCTAAAAATGAGGGAAAAAGAGCATTCTCTTATCCTGCTGTATGAACCGGGATAGCCTACTTGGAGAGTATAACATTCAGTCCAACAATTTCATTTCCAGGAGTCCATCCTAAAGAAATGCAAACATGTACAAAGGTATATATATACATACACACACTCTCCACTAAATTCTGTTTGTAGTAACCAAAAAATGAAAACAACACAGATCTGATTAAAATACGGTACATCTCACTATGGAATTCTACGTAGCTATTTAAAAGAATGCTGTAGCTCTCTACATACTATTGTTGAACATCATCTATGATATACTACAGAGTAAAATACAAGAGTAAGTTGCAGAACAATTCACAAAGTATGATGTAATTTGTCTTGAACTATGTGCGTGTATAAATATACACATAAACAGGCACTCTTACAAAGCACAATCAGGAAAGAAAAACAAACAAAAAAGCAAGCACTCAAACACGTATAAAGAACTCCCACAAAAAATATCTGGAAAGATACAAAGCAAACTCTCATTCTCCCTACAGAACAGAGCAAAGCCTAGGTGGAAATTTATTTTCTACTTTATGCACATCTATTCTGCTTGCATTGCCCCCCAAAAGGAACATTTATAACTTCTGGAAATTTTTCTTTTAAATTTACTTTACATTTAAAAAAGAAAGAAAATGGTACAACACTACCCAGGTACCTATGATGTGCCAGAAATTTTCTAATTTCCTGTTTTAATAAATGCTCTCACATTCTGTCAAAGGAAACAGGAATCAATAATGGAAATACATAAAATACACAGAGTTCAAATAAATAAACACTGTGTTCACAAATAGTGGAACCCAGTGTAATCTAAACACATACCTAGGCATTAAGCTCCTGTTTTTTTCATAAAACATCCTTAAGTCTTGAGGACTATTGGCCTATTTAAAAAAAAAAAAAAAAGGTTTAATTTCCTAAACAATGAAGTAAAACTTCCAAATTATGTGATTGACGGTCATATTCCCGCTATATAGAACATAGATTCTACACTTAAAAACCATGGATTGCTGAGGGAGCCATAGCTGGGCATTAGGAACTCATAAAACCTATGAAACTGTGTGAAAATTCTGTGCATCTGAGTATGATGCACCTTTTCTGAGGTCAGACCCTCAGAGAGTTAAAACTCAGAAAAGGTTAAGGACTACTATTCTGGAGGTTACATGGCCTACCCAGGTGTATTTACCTTAGGACCTTAAAAGAATTCAAAGATGAGAACTTAGTATACTGCTATTATTCAGTCTGTCCATAGCAATAGGTAGAACCCTTGTAACAAGAGCTGCTAAATTAGTGAAGCCTCCTCTACACATTGGGAGATTAAGTGTTTAACCTGGATGTGTCACTGATTTTTTTTATACCATCTTGGGCAAATAATTTCACTTTGTTCCAGTTTTTTGATTCAAAGATCTTCTCTGTAACATAAGAAATTATAACATGGCAAAATGAACTCAAGATAAATCATCATGATTATATTCTAGAGGGCCACTTTTTGACAGGATGTTAGGGGAGAGGATGAGAGGAGGAAAGAGCCAAAATAATTTCCAAAAACTAAATAATTACCTCTCTCTCATCCAGCAGTGTCAGGAATAAAGAAGTGAAGACACAGTCTCCAGTGATCTCCCTAGACAAGCCCCAGCCCTCAACTGGATTCTAGGAACCCAAAACCAGGCTAAACAGGAAGTGCTGATATGACCATTCACACCCATTTCCCACCAGCATATTAGCTCTGACCCTAGCTAGTTTTCACTAGCCTGGAAAACAGGCTTTACACCCAGTCCAACTACAAAGGGCAGGCAATAAAAGGGGAAAAGCAAAAGATGTTCTAGCTCACTACAGCAATTTTTGCCTGTAACAAAATCAAAGTAAGTCACAAAGGAGCCAAAAACATTGCTTTCAAAGTACTCCTCATTTCATAAGTCAAAAGCAACTGTAAAATGAGAAGATCCCGTAACTGAGGATTTAAGGGAAAAAGTCAGGTTACCTGAAAAGGTGGTTTTCCAACCAGGCATTGATATATCACTGTTCCTATGCTCCACAAGTCTGCCTTGGCATCATAATGTTGTGACATAATAACCTCAGGAGCCTGGGTAAAGACAAATTCAAGAGCTATGCATTATGCTATTTACGTAATCAATATGTATATATTAATTAACTGGTAATAGCACACTCCTAACAAACTACCAAAACAAAACTTAACACATTGTGATTGATATTTCTCTACTCAAACAATTCCCAATGAACTTAGAACTACATTATTATATAGAGAGATTTTACTGGTAAATCTCAGTAACAATGTATCAAAAGAAGCAAACTGTAGAAACATTATTATGGATACATAAAGTATAGTAAAAGTATTGAAACAACAATAAAGAAAAATACACATCAATTATAGGACAGAGGTCCCCTCAGGGGTGTGAGGGTAGGAGAGTAGATAATGGAATCAGGGAGAGGGACAAAAGGAATGGGGTCACCTCTAAAATATTTTCTTTCTTTCTAAAAAAAAAGATCAAGGAACGCATAGCAAAATGTTACCTTTGTTAGACATGGATGGTGGGTACACAGGTGTTTTCTACATTATTCCCTACATTTTTCTGTAATTTGAAAATTTTTATAATAGAAAAACTATGATGCAAACCACAATAATAAAAATTACGCTAAAAGTAAAAGCATTCCTCTGCTGCTTTGTTAGAGGTATTTTCTCACCTTTCATCAAATGTTACTTTTTAAATATACCATCAATCAGGTCAAACACTAAATGGAAATGTCCAATATGCTTAAAGATAGTTAAATTTTATTTTCCAGGCACATCTTTCTTTTTCTTTCTTTTTTTTTTTTTCCCAAAGAGACAGGCTCTTGCTATGTTGCCCAGACCGGTCTCAAACTCCTGGGTTCAAGCAATCCACCCGCCTCAGCCTCCCAAGTAGCTGGGACTACAGGCATATGCCATACCACTGTGCCCAGCTCAGGCATAACATTTGTATTTATTGTACCCAGTAAATTTCTTATTGAGTCAGCTTCCTTTAATAATTGGCCAAAGCACTCTATTCTTAAAGCTGAACCAATTTTATAGTCAAGAAGTACAAAATAATTTTAAAAGTTATATTAAATTGTAAAGCTTAAAGGCCAGGCGCGGTGGCTCACGCCTGTAATCCCAGCACTCTGGGAGGCCGAGGCGGGCAGATTGCTCAAGGTCAGGAGTTCGAAACCAGCCTGAGCAAGAGCGAGACCCCATCTCTACTACAAATAGAAAGATATTAATTGGCCAACTAAATATATAGAGAAAAAATTAGCCGGGCACGGTGGCGCATGCCTGTAGTCCCAGCTACTCGGGAGGCTAAGGCAGAAGGATCGCTTGAGCCCAGGAGTTTGAGGTTGCTGTGAGCCAGGCTGACACCACGGCACTCTAGCCCAGGCAACACAGTGAGACTCTGTCTCAAAAAAAAAAAAAAAACTGTAAAGTTTATATAAGCAGTAAAATTATAATATAATCAAGAAAGTAGTCTTGATCTAAAAAATTTTTGAGCTTTGATAATTCTTGATCTCAAAGTTGATTTTAGGTTAGAGAAATTTCTAATTGAACATAAACCCATTTTAAACTTAGAACTGAAATAGGCACATTTATTTACTTCACATAATTCTGAAGCTCTAGAATTAACACATTTCCAGGCTTAATGCTTCACATTAGTTTAGAGGTTTCATAGCCTAGCCCTATCATACATGGTAATCTCTACATGAAAGGATAAAGAGGAAAGCTAAGATTTTTCAGTTTTCAATGTGAGCCTGATGGGAAAAACGTCTATAATACAGGGACCTTGTCCAGAGAGACAACATGCAAAAGATGAGCCTATCTTATAGCTGAACAAGTGCCCTCAATAGGCGTTTTTTAGTATTCTTAAAAGTACACATCAAGCATAGCACGACTATACTTCACAAATTTTTATTCTCAATTTAATCTAATAGAGGATTTGTGCCATAATAACTAACCTTTTTAAAAAATAAAAACAAATGGCAAAAATGACTTACTTTCACAGTCCACTATGCTAAAGCAAAAGATGTTTGTATTACAGCATTGTTGGTAATATAATTAACATTAGTAACAGTTCAAACTATAAAATCACATCTTACTTGGAAACAAGGATTATGCTTAAATTCCAATGCTTATGGTGCCATGCTTTGAACACACAAGGATGCAAACATTCACTCACCATATACATTGGGGATCCACACAGTGTTGCAGCCATCATGTTACTATGTAGGTAACGAGCAAAACCAAAATCCGCTATTTCACAAAATAAAAATTAGAAAGACAAATGATACCTTTGCTCACACTTAACATGGATCAAGACTCTTCAAGACACAAGAAGGCACAAAAGAACTAAGAAAAATAAACAGCTTATTGAATAAGACTGTCCACCAAAGGAAAGAGTAGCTACTACAATTTCAACAGCTAAAAAACAATACTAATCAATTGCATAAGTCATAGCAGTTTTGTAACCAAGGCGCACCAAACTTTGCAAGAGAAAGTGCTATTTACAATAAATGCTTCATTAATATAGCTCTCATTAAATACAAATACCAGATACAGAATTTTCACTGTTTTTCCTAACCTGTTTCAGATAATTTTGAGATAACACTAAAAAAAAAAAATGCCAAAGGCTGAACTAGCTGATACCCCACGAGCTGTAAACAATCAGTGTTAATTTCCTGCCAGTCACCACACTACATCAACTTCCCCCTTGAGAGAAGCAGGATTTGCTGCTGGGATTCATATTTAGAGCTCCTAATATGAGCCCTTTGGCCCTGAGATTTAACATATGCTGCCAATAATGTAAAGGATTCACATGTCTGAACAGACCTCATTTATCTCAATAAACATTTCAAATTGCATCAATAAAATCCATCTTTCTTACAAAGCTAAATTACAATTATCTAAAAACAGAGTCTCAAAAATGTCCTTTTCATGAAACAACGCATGGCCGTTTACCTATTTTGATGCGAATGCCACTGACACTTGACTTTCTGCGATTGGCATAAGACAACAAGATGTTCTGTGGTTTGAGATCCCTGTGGATTATTCCTTTGCTGTGCAAGATTCTCATGGCAGCTGCAATCTGATGCAGAAACACTCTGATAGTATCTTCACTGAGAGTTCCTTTAGCTGGTACAAAAGGAGTCACATAAATATTTAAGCACACAAAGTTAAATACCGTCTGCATATTCCATCAACAGAATTGTGTTACGAAGGAGAGCATGAAGAGAATAAGGAAATAGAATTCACATTCACTTTCTTACTCTAATAATTAAAGCCTATGAAGAGATAATAGATTTCTCAAAAACTGTAATCAATCTGTTGTAAAGACAACTTATTTGCATTTTCCTCGTTTTCACTTTTCCCTTATGTTTTTACTACTGAAGGTATCCACATGACTATGAATACAACAGGTGCTCAACAAATGTTGAGTATCCTTTACAAGCCAAAAAAATAAGCTCCCCTTCGTATTAGTCAAATACCTGGAATTAATGCCCATGTTTAATTCCAGCTGTTACAAGCACAAATTAAAAACAGGAGAAATCCTTGACCAGAGAGACCTGGACACTACTGCCCCTTGTACCTGTCAGCAATCTGTGTTCCTGCATCTTCTCTTTCCTTTTATCTCCCCCACTGTCCAACACCCCTGTCCCACCATATCACCTTTCATTACTAAAGATACCTTTAAGAATAAATGTTTTAACTTGTGTCCAGTACTATAAAAAGGTAGCACTAAAATTATTTGGCGATAGTCATTATTCAGTGACACTACAGTATTTCTGTGTATGCCAGAGCATGTACTGGTTAAAGCCTGATTTGGAGTCAGGCTGCCGTTTTTCAAATCTCAGCTCCTCCACTTACTATGTGACCCTGGAGGACAATCCCTCTGTGCCTGTTTCCTCATCTACAAAAGGCTGATAATGACACCAACCACATGAGGCTGATGTGACAATTAAACAAAATAAAACATTTAATAAGACTTTATAAAAAGGCCTAATACATAATAAAATTCAAATGTAGTAAATATGCAAATATGAACTTTTTATTACAGTGGATCTAAAAATCACAATTCTTTGAATCTACTCTAAGGATTTAATATCCATGAACCTATTTAAATCCTTAGTGAACACACTTCTGTCCATACAATTTAGAATATGCTCTATATAACCCTTCCATTTGTAATTAAGAAAGACAAAAATAACATTGACACCCGAATAAGTGAAATATGATTTTAAAATCATTTTAATAACATGTTAAATGACATTTATATGTTCTTAATCTCTTCAAATAAAACAAATCTTCATGGTTTAAAAATTACCAAATACTTTTTTCTGTGAGGTCTATTCTTCACCTATCTTTCTTAATTCTTTGGGATTCTTTTCCTGATACTCATTGTAAAAAAAAAAAAAAAAATTCAGCATGCACTAAAAACATATCAAAAGATAAATCTTCTGTAATCTCATCCTTTGGAGATGAATACTGTTAAAAATTAGGAGTGCATTCTTTTAGATCTACTTTCTTACAGATGCCTATATACATATATTATTGCATATTAGTGAGTGGGCGAAATCAACTACTAGAGCTTAATTTTTGTAATGTTTTACTTAAATTACATTGCAACAACTGAAATTGATAGGCCGGATGTGGTGGCTCACATCTGTAATCCTAGCACTTTGGGAGGCTAAGTCAGAAGGATTGCTTGAGGCCAGGAGTTAGAGACCAGCCTGAGCAACATAGTGAGACCCCCATCTCTACAAAAAATAGAAAAGTTAGCCAGGCGTGGTGGCCCACGTGTAGTCCCAGCTACTCAAGATGCTGAGGCAGGAAGATTGCTTCAGCCCAGGAGTCTGAGGTTACAGTGAGCTATGATGACACCACTGTACTCCACCCCAGGCAATAAAGTGAGACCCTATCTCAAAAAAAAAATTGATAATTTCATTTCATAGCTTAGAATAATTTTGCCACTTTAAAATGATTGCAGTTGCTTATCACTTGTAACTTTGCCCCATGACACACTATTGAGTACCCCTGAAATATGATTCCGATTCCAAATTCTAACACTGTTCCTATGGGAAGGAAAGCAATGACCTAGTGTAGACTGTTTCTGAGCACAAACTGCAATAAAAATTTACATATTTCCATGAATGTAGGATGTGTACCTCTTAACACAATCCCAGAAACTGAAATTCCCATGTTAAAAACCTTATATTTTAAAGGGCCAGGCACAGTGGCTCACACCTATAATCCTAGCACTTCTGAGAGGCCAAAGTGGGAGACTCACTAGAGGCCAGGAGTTCAAGACCAGCCTGAACAACATAGCGAGACACCCGTCTCTACAAAAAACTAGCCAAGCACCATGGCACGTGCCTGTAGTCCCAGCTACTCAGGAGGCTGAGGCAGGAGGATCACTTGAGCCCAGGAGTTAGAGGCTGCAGTGAGTTATGATGACACCACTGCACTCTAGCCTGAGCATGTCTCCAAATAAACAAACAAAACTTTATATTTTAAAAGGCATTGTCAATACCAAAACTCTTTTGAGTGAATTCTTGAGCAAGCTAACACTGAGAGAATAAGCTTAGCCATAGCTGCTGCATTTAGTATATTCTGCCACAATTAATGTTAAAGTACAACTTATTTAGAATTTGTTTTATTTTAAACTTGCAAATGACAGAATTTGTTTTCTATCTTTTGGAAATGTAAAAGGCATTTTGTTTCACAGAGCAAATAAAAATATTAAATGACCATGCTGTGATACAACAGTATTTAACCTTCTAGACATCCCAGACCTTCTAGAACAGTACTCTCCAACAGGAATATGATGTGGCCACACATGCAACTTTCAATCTCTTAGTGGCCACATTTTAAAAAGTGAAAAGAAATAAATGTAATTATTAATATATATTTAACCCAATACATCCAAAATATTACCACTTCAACTTATAATGAATATTTTAAAAAATCAGAGATTTGTTCATTCTGATGAAGTACTCAAAATCCAGTGTGAATTTTACAATTGCAGCACATGTCATTTTGGACTTAGCCACATTTTAAGAGCCCAATATGGTCAGTGGTTACTATATGGAACAGCATAGCTCCAGGCAATTCCCTAAGGACCAGAATTTCTTTCATCCGTCTTCATGAAAACACAGAAGTGTTTTCAAACTACAAGGGATTCCCTTAAGGATTGTGGCAGAGAAGGACCAGAGTAAAACACCAAAATCATACAGCAATTAAGTGACGTGAATATTGGAACTATTAATAGAACCATGCTTTCCTGGCTGCCCCCCTTTCAAGTTCTTAGGCTCTTCACTACTGGATCTCCCATTCTAACAATATTGCTCTCAAATATCAAATACAGAGTTCAACAAAACTACTGTCAAAATTAACTTAAATCTACTACACCAGTAATGTGCTTACATAGGTGAATAATACTTCTGTTAATGAAGGAAACTGATATGGTAATGAGAGCTCTAAGCTGGGAAGTGCCAATCTGACTCCAGCAGAAAGGTACTTTCACCAGGAATACTAAGGACGTCAAGGAACTCAAGACTTAGAGACGGATGAGAAGACAGAGCAGAGCGCTTTCTAGCTTCAACTCCCTTCCACCAGCAGTGAATGCAAGTGCCTGTCTCACTGCATTCTATCTACTAATAAATGACATTTTGTAACTTTTTTTTACTAAACTGACAAAGTTTTTAAACTACAAAATTCAGAACAATGTTTGTCTCTAGGGAAAGGAAATGGGACTACAGAAAGGTTTACGGGGAGCTTCAACTGTATTTTTAATTCCTTTTTAAATTAGGGGGGTTGTATACCTGTGTTCTTTATATTTTTCTCCACAACAGCTTTTGAATGTCAGCAATATTCTATATTTTAAAGATTTTTAAGACTGATTTTTAATTGCACTCTCCCTGATTACTAAGTGAAATTAAACTTTTAAAAAATTTTTATGTTTCAGGAGCTGTCACAAGTTATGAACATTTTTAATACATTGTCTCTCTTTTGTAAACAGTCTATACCCTTGGTGTGTCTATCCACTGAGACCTTAAGTATTTGAACCATGATCTATTTAATAGGTCGAATGTACTAACCTTTTACTATCTTTTTGCATATTTTCCTTGCATCTTTTAAGGAGTGAACAAGGAGGTACTAGCCTTATCTAGCATTATTAAAATAAAATACTTTGGAGGGACACAATTTTATCTGAATGCTTCATGTCCTACCCGTCCTGCATTTTGGGAACAGAATTTCAAGCACCATCTAGTACTAAAATCTTACTTCTATGCCACAAAATAATTTCTATGTTACCTTTAATCCTTTATAATGTTGTTGGGTTTTTTTTTTAATTACAAGAAATATTCACTTAAATACATTCTTGGATACATTCTTCCAATATGATTTTTTTTTTATTTTGAAAGAAATGAAAGGGACTAAAGGTTCACTGACGGCAACCCAGTTGAGCCTTTTGAAGGAGAGAAATTCTATTTGGTTTCTTCTCTCCTGGGGAGAGGACCCACCTCTCAAACACTGTCAGAGAGAGAAAGATGCAAAAAGGTAAGTACTTGTGCACAAGTTTAGGAACAAAACCACAACAACTGGTCAAGAAAGTGACTACAAGTTAAACAAATAACACAAATATTTATTGAATGTTTCTTATACAACTGCAGGAAACAGGGGTAGCATATTTCATAAGCACCTCTCAGGATTAAACAGACTACAGTATTATCTTTATTGAACATTTGAACATTGACACACATACAAAATTACCTTGCAAGTAATCTGCCAGGTCTCCACCATTGCAATACTGACATATAAAAGAAAAATAATTAAAATGAGGACAGTGATTCATGATTAATTCAATCCATTCTCAGTTAATTTTAATTAAAAAATCATTTGTACATACTGTAATGTAAATCTAGTCTAAAAATTATAATTATGGAATCAAAATTTTTAAAATTTTATACTCTTCTAGTAGAATCTAAATCACTGAATCAAATTTACTAATTCAAAATTTCAAATAATCTACTGTCAATTTTAAAGTACATATTAATCAACAGGAATTTGAAATACATTAAACAGAACTTGTATACTACCTACCTCCATCACCAAAAAGACAGAGTTGGGTAATTCCTGAAAAGTAAACAAATAGCATTTAGAGAAAAAAAAAAAACATAAAATTTAAAAGTGATAGTTAATACAAATATTATATTCATTATTAAACTAGTAAAATGATATCACAAGATCCATTAGAAAATGAAATTAAAATTCCCAGCATGATTTAAGTATCTGCTCTTCCCAAAGCCAAATCAAGTTTTGATAACACTACTGTAGTCATCAAGATGTTCAATTCTATTTACAGAAAGAACTACCTAAAACAATATTTAGTATTTAAAAAACAAGATAAATTTACCACTTGTGAAACAAGGAAGGATTTTTTGGTCCTTGGGAAAACATTTCCATTTTGAAAACTTTGATTTGACAGAATTCTCCCTAGCAACATTAAATGTACAATCTGACTTCTGGAACACATGACCCAGCATGCTTAGTTTTTTGTTTTTCTGGTTTTTATGTTTATTTGGGCAATCACATTAACAGGGAATTGTTGGCAAAGGGAAATGTTTTATCACATGTTACCAAGACATGTTCTAAGATTTTAAGGAAATGATTTGAAGAATTTTACAAAGTCTTTAAAATTCACATAGCTCCAGGTGTGCTGCTTAGTTAAGTAATTCAAAGATTGATTAGCTGGCTCCTCAATGACAATTTTTAGAACGTTAACTAAATTTCAAATTAGGCTTCCCTATGGCTTAACTGGAGCCAGTGCTCAAATGTGATTCACAATATAACTCTTCCATGTAGCACTTGGCTTCAACAAGATCCTAAATTCAAAGACAGTTGTTCTATGGGAAAACACAAGGAGCAGTAAGGTAGAAAGAGGGCAGGTCTAGAGCAGTACTACTCAGAGTGCGGCTCAAGAACCAGTGCCAACCAGCAAATCATGTGGTGCTGGCCCACGATGAGACAATTACAGAAATTAAAAGTAAGATTTTTAAAATGTTTAAAGCAATTTGACAAGATAATTTTATGTCGGCCGAACCTAATAATAAAAACTTTGGAATATCCACATATAAGCCCTTTTTTATTTCCCTTTTATAATAACTCATTTTTACTGGATTTTATAAAAGTATCACCTCACACAGATTTCAAGAACTGGTGCTTCCTGGCAGCCTGTCTAGGGTCATTCTGTGCAGTGAGAATTGACATAAGTGGCGGCCGCAAAGTTGTTTCACCACATTCACCAAGGGGCTGGATGCCAGAAGTTAAGACCTGAATATTAAATTACATCTACAAGAAACTCGGTGACTTAGGGTGATTTGCTTCACTTATTTCTCTAGAGGACTAGATAAAAAATTGAACTACATCATGCCCAACTCTTTGACCCCAGAGGTACACGGAAATTCAGAAGGACGACGGTGCCATTTACTCTCTATGAGGAACAGGAGGAACCACAGGATCCCACACATGGAGTGCCAAACTACAAGCCTAAAACAGATGCCTGGGGTTCCCTAACAGCAGCACTCCCATAATAAATCAGGAAGGAGGTGGAAAGCAGCCAGCTCCCAGCAAGCTAGAAGATCAAGTCCGCAAAAAATAAATACTTCCTCACATCAGAAATAAAAACAAAAAATGTATTTCTGAGAATTAAATCATCTCTATTGTGAATCAGATAGTTTTCAACACAAAACCTAATCAAATCCAGTCTAAAATATCCCATAACCCCTAAAAATACTGAGAAATGATTAAACACTGGCAATTTTGAATATTTTCTTCTTTTCAAGTACAAAGTACAAATCAGTGCTGCTTAATCATATAATAGCACTAAGAAAAGAGAGCTAGAAATTCTTAAGAGGGGGCCCAACAGCCACAAATAATTTCTGTTCACTTAATATGAAGAGGTCAAATTCCCATCTTAATACTGACAATTTTGGAGTTATATATAACCATTTAGTTTTCTTCACTCATTCATTCACTCATTTGATAAGTAACAAATGAAATACAAATACTTTAACATCCTCAACTTCTCATGCAAACTTTCCTCTGTCTACCTTCAAAGCAGCGAAAATCTCCACAGATTCAATCATTCTTTATCTGACAGTCCCTCCTCCTTTCAGAACCCCTTTCCAAAACAGTGCCCATTTTTTAAAATAAAGCACTTAAATCACCTAGAGCATGAGTAGCTTGCAAGGGCCAGGCTAGAATCAGCAAAACAAAAAGGTTTTCTTTTTTTTAAACAGAATTAATCATACATAGACATACTGAAACTCAAACGGTACTGGGGCACTGGAGAAGAACTCAGAAAAGACATACTGTTGGATCAGAAAGGCTGAGAAGTGAGGCCCATATAACCAGTGAGCCAGACCACCAAGGGCTTGCCATAGCTACCCACATGTGTATCCACCTTTCCTAATACCAAGAAATCCTCACCCTTCACTCCTCTGCAGCACTTCCATCAACAAAATTACAGATACAGGGATTTCATTCTATCATTCCCTTACATATATATAGATATACACATACACACACATATATAACATATGTATTGATATATTTTTGTCCATGGTTCTTAGCTCATAATTCCCATATCCCTTGTTATAATGTTGGGGTGTTTTAGGCCTGAGAAGCAGGCTTCAGAAAACAGAAAATCTCTCTGGGATCTTCTCCTGCTCTCCTTTTACCTGCCTGACGCAGGACTCTAATCTTCCCCCACCTTTCTGATTATAGGTTTTTTTCTTCTTCTTTTGCTGTAAATGGAGTTTACTGATTATAGGTCTTAAGACCCTCATTCCAGAGAGGGTCTTACTCCATACCCTGGAGGAAGAAATGCTACACAGAGAGGCAAAGAAGACTCTGAGCAAATAAGCCTTGCTGGGTTTCCCCACTCTGTCTACTAGTATTAGATCATACCCTTTTTGTCCAGTCATATTTCTACGCAGTTGTCTATGCTTTAATCATGCCTATTCAACAATGTCACCCTAAAAGGCCCAAGAGGACAGGATAAGGAGAGCTTCTGGACAGCTGGACATGTGGAGGTTCCTAGAGGGTGATGCATCCAAGGAAGGTGTGGAAACTTCACGCCCCTTCTCCCATACCTGGCCCTATACATCTCTTCACCTGTATCCTTAGTGATAAACCAGTGGATGTGTTTCCCTGAGTTCTATGAGCCACTTTGGCAAATTAACTGAACCCAAAGAGGGAATCATGGGAACCCCAACTTGAAGCCAGTTAATCAGAAGCAGCAGAGGCCTGGACTTGAGACTAGGGGAGCAGGGCGGTGGATATCGCCAGGTGGTGTCTAGTGTCAGAAAAGAACTGAATTAGAGGACACCTGGCTAATGTCTGCTGCAGAACTGACTGCCTGCTTGTTGGTAGGGAGAAACCCCTACACATGTGATCACAGAAGTCTTGTGTTGACTGTTGTTGAGTGAGAGATTAGAAAAACTCTTTGAGTGTTTTTTTTCCTCAGAATTATCAACTATATGCCAACATGTGAAAATCTAGATGAAATGAACAAATTGAAAAACAATTTAAACAACTAAAACTGACAAGTAGAAAATTTGAAAGGGCCCATATCTATTAAATAAATTGTATAATAATTAAAAATCTTTTCACAAAGAAATTCTCAAGTTTCTACGTAATCCCATTCAAAATCCTAAGAGGTTTAATATATGTGGAAATAAATGATTCTAAAATTTACGTGGAAATGAAAAAGGCCAAGAATAACCACAAATAATCTAGAGGAAGAAAAACAGAAATTGGAGGACTTGTATAACTAGATATCAATAATTAATATAAAACTACGGTAAGAAAAACAGTTCGATAAGGTTTAGAGGACAGAAAAGGGAGTCTAGAAATGGGCCCCTACATACGGCTGCTCATTTATGAGACACAGCAGTACAGAAGGGAAACGGGCATCTGTTAATAAACAGAGATGGGTCAACTGGCTGCCCATTTGTAAAACTAAATGAGTCTTCACCCCCATCTCATGCCACATATAAAAATCAGGCAGATTACACAGCTAAATGTGAAAGACAAAACAAAGATTTTAGGAACAACATAGGAGAATGTCTTCATAACTTTAGGAAAGGTAGGGAAAGTCTTCTTTAATATGACACAAAACACTAAATATAAAAGGAAGAAACGATAAACTGGATATTAAGACTGAGAATTTGGCCGGGCGCGGTGGCTCACGCTTGTCATCCAAGCACTCTGGGAGGCCGAGGTGGGAGGATCGCTCAAGGTTAGGAGTTCGAAACCAGCCTGAGCAAGAGCGAGACCCTGTCTCTACTAAAAATAGAAAGAAATTCATTGGCCAACTAAAAATATATAGAAAAAATTAGCCAGGCATGGTGG
>CAUYRT010042235.1:0-30951 GCA_963574885.1 Lepilemur ruficaudatus
AAAAAAAAAAAAAAAAAGCTTGAAAATCAATATTTAACCTTCCATTTCAAGAAGCTAGATAAAGAAGAGCAAATTAATCTGAAGAAAGTAAAAGAAAGGAAATACTAAAAATAAGAGCAGAAATCCATTAAAATGAAAGCAAATGTAAAATAGAAAAAATAAATAAAACAAAAAAAGTTCTTTGAAAGAGGAATAGAATTAATAAATTATAAGTAAATGATAAAAATGGAGAAAACATAAATTACCAATATTAGAACAAAAAAGGTAAGATTATATTATTCACACCTTTATGGCAATGAAGTTAACAATTTAGATGAAATTTACATGAAAAACACAATTTGTCATAGCTGACACATGAAAAAAACAGAAAATTTGATCTGTCTTATATTCATTCATTAAAGATATGAAATCTCTAATTTGACATTTTCCTACAAAGAAACTTTAGGTTCACATAGATTCACTGGTGAATTCTTCCAAATATTTAAGAAAGAAATAGTACAAATTGTACACAAAGTCTTCCAGATAATATGAAAAGAGAGAAAGATTCCCAGCTGATGTAATGAAGTTAGTATGATACAGATATTAAAACCCGAGTAGGTCCATGCAAAGCTGGGAGCCTAAAACAAAAACAAAAACAAACAAAACCTGAGTATGACATTACAAAATAAGAAAACTACAGGTCAATATATCTCAGGAAAGTAGATGAAAAATCCTAAATAAGGTATTAGCAAATGAAATCCAGCCACATATTTTACGAATAATCTATTATGACCACATGGAGCTTATTCTATAAATATAAGATTGGTTTACTATATAAAAATTAGTATAGTTTACCACGCTAAACACTAGAAAAAAAATTATGTACATCTCAATAGATACAGAAAATAATCTGTAATCTGTAATAGATACAGAAAATAATCTTTAATAACATTAAAGTTCAAACTCCATTTATAATTATAGTTCACGCAAACTAAGGAAAAAAACATATCTTCTTCCATCTAATAGAGGTTATCCAGAAAAAACCCTACAGTTAACCTTATACTCAATAGTGAAATACTGAAATCTTTTTCGTTGAGATTAGGAACAAGACAGGGGTGTCCACTATTACAACCTCTGTTCAGCACTGTGCTGAAGGGTCTAAATAGTGGGATGAGGCAAGAAAAAAAAGTGTAAAAACTAGAAAGAAAGAAGTAAAATCACAATTAACTACATATAACATGATTGCATATGTAAAAATCCAAATTATCAAAAAACAATTAGCATTAATAAGTACATTTAATAAATGTACAGTATATAAAGTGGATATACAAAAATAAATAGCATGTCTCTACATTAACAATAACAATTAGAAAATGAGATTTAAAAAGAAATACCATTTACAAACATCAAATACAGAGAATCTTTTCAATTAACACTTTGACACTGAAAACTACCAAACATGGTTGAAAGAAATTAAAGAAGACCTAAATGAATGAAAAAATGATCCTGGCAAGAAGATTCAATTTTATTAATATATCAATTCTCCCCAAATTGACCTATAGATTCCATGCAATTACAAACAAAATACTAGCAGGGATTTTTTGAGGGGTGGCTAGAGATTGACAGTTGCTTCTAAAATTTATATTGAAACAGTAATTTTTAAAATTCCAGAATAGTGAAAGCAATCTGGAGTAAGAAAAATAATACTGAAGCCCTTTATTATCAGGTATTATTACTTATTTTAAAGCTATGGAAATTAAGACAGTGTGGTATTGGTTTAAAGACAGACACATAGACCAATCGGACAGAATAGAGTTTAGAAAAGAAAAAAACCAACCACACACACATACTGTTTTATGACAAAGTTGACATTTTAGTTCAATGGGGAAACAACTGACTTTTCAATAAATAATTCTGGGTCAATTGAAATCATATGGGAAAAATGAATTAGATCTCCATCTCACACCATACATATATTCAAAAGGGAACATAGACTTAAATGTTAAAGTAAAACAATAAAGCTTCTAGAGAAAAACAGAAGAGAATGGCTTTATGGTCTTGGTTTAGGCAAATATTTCACAACAGAATACAGAAAGCATTAACCATAAACATTGATAAATTATGAGCTGGACTTCATTAAAATTTAAAACCTCAAAGGATCTGAATAGACATTTCTCAAAAGAAATACATAAGGACATACAAATGGGCAACAGATATGTGAAAAAATGCTCAACATCAGAGAAATGTAAATCAAAACTACAATGAGATATTATCTCATGCCAGTTAAATGGCTTTTATCAAAAAGACAGGCAATAACAAATGCTGGCAAGAATGTGGAGAAAGGGGAACCCTTGTACACTGTTGGTGGGAATGTAAATTAGTGCAACCACTATGGAGAACAGTATGGCGGTTCCTCACAAAACTAAAAATAGAACTATCATATGACCCAGCAATCCCGCTGCTAGGCATATATCAAAAAAAAAAAGGAAATCAGTATATAAAAAGATATCTGCACTCCCATGTTTATTGCAGCACTATTAACAATAGCCAAGATTCAGAATCAACCTAAGTGTCTATCAGAGGATGAATGGATAAAAAAAATTGTGGTACATACACACAATGCAATATTATATAACCACAAACAAGAATGAAAATCTTACCATTTGAAACAACATGGATGGGACTGTAGAAAATTATGTTAAGTCAAATGAGCCAAGCAAGCACAGAAAGGCAAATCTAGCATGCTCTCATTCATATGTGGAAGTTAAATATTAAAACAATTGATCTCATGGAAACAGAGAGTAGAATGATGGTTACCAGAGGCTGGGAAGGGTGACGGGCAGATAAAGTGGCGATGGTAAATAGGTGCAAAAATATAGTTAGACAGTTAGATCAAATGAACAATATTTGATAGCACAATAAAGTGACTATAATCAACAAGTTAGGGTATACTTTAAAATAACTAAAAGAGCGGAATTGGAATGTCCCTAACACAGAGAAATGATAAATGCCTGAGGTGATGAAAAAAAAATTTTAAACTTCCAACTACAAAAGTAAGAGAGCTAAAGGCATTCCATAAACTGGAAGAAGATATTTGCAATACATACATCTGACAAAGGACTGTATTCACAATATATAATGAACTCTGATAAATCAATAAAGAGAGACTGGCAACCAACCCAATTTATTTATTTATTTATTTTTAATTTTTTTGAGACAGAGTTTCACTCTATTGCCCAAGCTAGAGTCAGTGGTTCGATCATAGATCACTGCAGCCTCAAACTCCCGGGCTCAAGTGATCCTCCTGCCTCAGCCTCCCAAGTAGCTGAAACTACTGGAACATGCCACCAACCTGGTTAATTTTTAAATATTTTGTTGAGACAAGCGCTCACTATGTTGCCCAGAATGGCCTCAAATTCCTGGCCTCGAACAATCCTCCCTCCTCACCCTGCCAAAGTTCTGGTATTACAGGCATTTAGCCACAGCACCTTGCCCAATCCAATTTTTTAAATGCAAAAAAAAATGGAAAGGTATAAAATATCATTAATCATCAAAAATGCAAGTTAAAATCACAAAGAGCTATCACTACATCGTACACCAAAAGGCTAAAATGACAATGACTGATAATATCAAGTTCTGGCTAGGCTGTGAAGCAACCAGAAGGCCCATACATTGTTGTCAGTACTGTAAACTGGCACGTTCATTTTGGAAAACTGTTTAGCAGTGTAAAATAAAGTTAAACATAAATATATCCCATGACCCAGCAATTCCATCTATCCATCTATGTATGTATCTATCTATCCATCCATCCATCTGTCTGATAAAGGAATGTTTATGTTCACCTAAATCCATGTACAAGAAGGTTCAGGGCAGTGCTTTTTATATTAACCCCAAATTTGAAACAGTTCAAATACCTACCAATACTAGAATGAATAAGTAAATTGTGGTATATCTGTAAAATATAAGTCGATGAAAAGGAACAAACTGTTTTTCCAGGTAAAAATATAGATGAATTTCAAAGACAATATTGAGCAAAAAAAGCCAGATGTAAAAGTAAGATTCCATTTGAATCAATGTATATGAAGTAAAAAAAAGAAAAGAAAACAAAACAAAAAAGGCAATACATACCTTGAAAAAGTTCAGGACAGTGATTAACTTTGGAAGGGTGCAAAATGAAAGGGAGCATGAGAGAGCTAATGATGTGTTACCAAACAGAAATGTAAACTTGTAAAGTTCATCAAGCTGTACACTTAATATTTATGTACTTTATGTAACTTACAGTACTTTAATAGAATAGAGGAGAACAATTGAAAGAATAGAAGATTGAACGCCAAGTTAGAAATCATCCCAGATGGTGTCTTGAATTCTAAGAAGTCTCCCATTTCAGCAGGAAGCTTTGAGCCACCAAATCCTTACGCCTACCTAATTCATATCCTTGGGAACCACATGTTTTCTTACTTTCTCTGAAATGCAACATCCAAAAAGGGAACCAGTAGGATTAAGACTATTTGAAGGGAACTGACAAAATCATAGATGCTATCACTAGCTGGAATAGCTCAGTTGGGAGAGCGTCAGACTGAAGACCTAAAGGTCCCTACCCTGGTTCAATCCCAGGTTTTGGCAGACATTTCCTTTCCATTTTGCACTAGTTCACTTCTTGGCTGTGTAAACCAAAATATAGATCCAGTACCAAATGTCTGTCATATGCAAATATTTAAGTGCACAGTGCCATTTATATGGTAAGGGGCCTACCACTTACCCTTATCATGAAATAGGCTTCTGTAAATCTTTTCACAAAATACAGTTCCACATCCATACATGTAAGTTCCTCTACAGCTTCCAGTAATTCCTTGAGGAAAAGAAATAAAACTTATGCACTGTCTTTTTTAGTGTGTACTTAGATGTTATTAAATGCATATATAAGAATCAGGGCATAAGCACTTTCAGCTCTCCATTTAACTTCCTCTGTTTCTGAATTCACTTAGAATTTGGACTGATTAATCCTTATACTATTGTCAGCACTTTGAATCTTATAAGAAATTTTGCTTATTTTATACAACATTTTAGTCATTTTCAGTCAGTTGCAGGGATAGTTCCTGTTCCTGGCTAGTCATTTTACTATGCAGAGAAGCAAGAGATGGCATCTTAAGCATAAATCGAATTTAGTAGTAGTAAGATTATTTGTGATTACACACACACACACCAAACACACATATACTATAAAATAAGATAAACTGAGCAAAGTTTCACCCACCTGTAAGTCTCAGCTGCTCGGGAAACAGATGCCCGAGGATCACTTGAGCTAAGGAGCTGGAGGCCAGCCTGGCCAATTTTGTGAGATCACGTCTGTCTCTAAAAAAAGAAGGGAGGGAGGACGAGAGGAAGGGAGGGAGGGATTGAAAGAAAGAAAGAAAGAAAGAAAGAAAGAAAGAAAGAAAGAGAAAGATCATTGTTAATTAATATTGATTTGATATTTGATATTTTTTCCTGAGGCACTGTTAGATAATTAAAATAATCTAGTCTGGAATAAAACAAATATTTTGAAATTATCTTACAAGATACTGTGGCAGATGTTCTGTTGTGCGTTGCCAACAATGTAGGTGGCTATATTGAAGAAATGCTTGATTATACATAGAGTATTTTGGGTAAGATAAGAAAGTGAGAGCTTCAGTAGTCTCCAAGGAGGATATGCGGGTAGTTGGGATCTGAGATTGATAGAGATTTGCTTATTTTATACCACTGTGTAATGTTAGGGAAGGACAAAAGAGTTTTTATTGAGCCCTTCTTTTGGTCTGGAATTGCTGCTAGTAACGTTAACACACAATATTTCATTTAAGGCAGGGTAAAGAATAATACGGCTTTGGGATCCAGGACCTTCACTCTACCAGAACACACAATTCAAAGTGGGAGTGGGTTGAGGAGAATAAATCTAAATCTTAGGTTTTACCAACAGGAAATGTGCTGATTTTTCTAGTCTGGTGCAAGATTCCCCTCCACAGTGTTTGGTTTTGTTCACAAAAGGAAGAGGCAGTGCTCAGGCATGTCCTGTTGAAGAGCCCTGCCTGCCCATAAAACCGCAGGGCAGAGTTCAGGAAAGTCAGGAAAATTAGTCACCCTTTTGTCCGAAGGATGTTGTCCTTTCTGCGGTATTGAAGTCACATAAAACTAGCTCATTCTCTCGCGATGGCTTGATATGTGGACATTAGGGGTTTATAAACACGTGTCGGAACGTACAAGAGGATCCTCAAAAGCTAAAATGTAGTTCTGTGAAGAGGACATGTACTTGTAGTTGCCGTAGTAGATAGATTCCCTTTATGTGTTTTGAACAATTAGAAGCCTTAGCTCTTGAAATCTAGGATAAAAGTTCTTTACGACTGGAAAAACAAAACATCGATAAAAACATCGAAGCACCTGGCGGTACTTGAGTCGGCAACCGTTGAAAACTTTTAGAGTACGCTAGAATCCCAACTCCTCTTCCTCGTGTCAGCGTCAGATTTAGAATCAACAAAATCATTACTTGTTGATTCATTTAACTGTTAAGTTTATTAGGTGTCAGTCAGCATGAAAATTCGAAAAACGCAAAAGAAGTAATACAACCCTAGGTACACATAAAGAGAGATTTCCCAAGGCTGCAGGAAGGAGATTCCTTTCAAGTTGCCTCCACGTGATAAAACCAATAGCCTGACCAAGGACCAAAAAGCGCATCTCACATTCTGGCCTCCCCAATCTGGTGCCTGAATCCTGCGGTTCGCAAGTTGGAATTTGAGAGACACAGCACGTGCTATTAAATGAGAATGTCAATACGTAGTCGGCGGCACTGTAATTTTGCTCTTCTGTAAACCACTGTAACTCTCTACCACCCTCAAAAAACATACCATATTTACTATGTAACTCCAGGATTGCTGGGCTGTCCCCATTCCAACCCTGGATATCATCGCCTTACATGTCAGTGCTTATGTTTTCAACTCCAGAGACGCTGAGAAGACGCGGCTCCTTTCCTCAACGCCACTTGCCTTTCTTTAGGCGCCGTTATCTTGAACGAACTTGAAAATAATAGGTCATTAAGCTACAAGTCATTAAAGAGAAATTTGCAATTTGCCATCCAGTATACGGACGTACCTCTAAAAAAGGGAGGCATCCTTCACTCACAATTGAAAATCCTGTTACAGTGCTTTCTCTACAAATAAGTTAGATTTATTTTATTTTTTTCCCGAGAGCGCAGCACTAACATAAGCTAGATTTGGCCTCTGTCAAAAGTTCTTCGTGGATTTTCTAGTCTAAATTCAGAGGTCAAATAGTTTAGATTCCCTCGTTAAAGTCTGCGAATATGGCTTAAATGTTTCTTTTGAGTGCGATGAAAGGCGAAGAGAATTTCCTTTACTTTTTTATAGACAAATACGAACTTGTTAATGGACTTACTCATTACTTTCTTTAAAAAACAACACGATTCTCAAGGCCGGTTAGCTCAGTTGGTTAGAGCGTGGTGCTAATAACGCCAAGGTCGCGGGTTCGATCCCCGTACGGGCCATTGTGTGCGTTTTTTTGGCAACTATTGCTTAAATGGACATTTCTAATTCGAAAAATGGACGTTTCCACCTCAAACCACCCTCAACCCCCAAATTCATACTTTCTCGGTCTCCTCATCAAGTGAAAAGGCTTTTTTGCTTTTGTTTCGCTTTGTCTTTTCAAAATAAAAAGTAATACGCAAGTATTAAAACAATTTATTGAAGAAAATAGTGTGGGAGCAAGGTTAATGTATTTTAGGGAAGGGGGAATTAAGAGGAGGTACGAGATTTGCCTGCTAACTTTTTAGTGAAACTTCAGGAGATCATAATTTTGGCACTTTAAACGAGTTTCAATAGAGAAAGTGAAGCCGACTCGGCGTGGCCAGTGACTTAGCTGGAGAGCGCAAGGTACTACTAATAGTAGCAAGACACGGGGGGTTGTTCCCGGTAACGTTTGTGCTCTTGTGTCATCCCAGGTAATTTCGAAGGCAAATAAATGTCTGCTCTATGTGAGGTTACCACTTGTCTTGCACATAAAATCTCTCCCGTTTAGATGTAAAGAAAGAGCAGGGAAGTGAATGCAGTCAGCGCTGTAAGGATCTCCAGTTCTCTCTCTTTTCACAGCCCAACAGATCGGGACTGCAGGGTCTGCGGTCTCATTCGTTTAACCACAGCGCCCCTGTCAGCGCACACTGGTAACGTCAGTAAACTTATCTGCGATGCAGAGCGAGGATTCAAGTTACGCATTCGGAAGTCGATTCATATACTAAGATGCTTTTTTGGTTTAGTCTGAAGAATTTTTCCTCGCTTCACAATGATTGCCTCCCAGCCTCTGTTTCCACGATGTCTCGTGGCTGAGAAAGGAGGCCTGTGTGTTCAAAGAGACATCGTCAAAGCTGCCAATTCCCACGTCTTCTTTACACACTCAACTTCTGGGATGTTTACTTCCCCCTCACCCAAAGGGATCCCTGTCCGTTCTCCTGTTTCCTGAGAGCGGGGTTCTCAGCTCCTGCCACTCTCTCGAAGATGGCGGGGCCGAAGGATAAGGGTAGAGACCGGGAGTTGAGGAAGAGGCCGGAGCAGGAGTGCGGGATGGACGTGGAGGTCTCCCAGCTTCAGTTGGGCTGTCTAGGGGTCCAACTGAGGCAAAGAGCTGCTTGCATCCTGCATTTCCACAGCCGTGCCTTTCTTGGACCAACGTTTCTTCAGGAGCTGTCCTTTTTCTTTTGACAGTAGCCATGCCCAGGGAAAGAGCTGTGCCAGAGAGACGGCATGAGTGAGAACGCTTCCTAATGGAAAAAAACACTGATGAAAATACCAGAAGAAAAAAATATTCTGTTTATTTTTTTAGAGCTTCTTTGATTTTACAGCCTTCCTTCTAATGAACTTTTTCAGCCAGCTCCCTCCTCAAGTTGAGGAGGAGATGAAATGTAGAAAGAAGAAAATTTTATACGACGGCCCCTTTTACCCTTCTGAAGTCTTTCTCAGTCTCAAATCTCTGCGCCACGGAAGGTGAACAATCAATTCTAGGAAAATACATATGAAGGCTTGTTTCAGCACAACGTTGAGAAGGTACTCAGAAAAACAGCAACAACAAAAAAAAAAAACGTTGCAGCGAGCCAGCCAGGAGTCGAACCTAGAATCTTCTGATCCGTAGTCAGACGCGTTATCCATTGCGCCACTGGCCCACACTCACGTAAGTGGCCTAGGTATTAATATTTTCATTATTGTATTTACTACACCGTTGTGGCCAGAACAAATGATTATTTATGCAGGGAATAGAACAAAAAACCACACTCATTTTAGGAAGGCATTATTTATTTTGTGTTTTGTTTGCATCATATACATTCAGGTAAAATATCTTTATTGAAAACAATGACCAGTTTTTATCTCGAGACATTATTTATGTGATTCAGATGAATGTTCTTCCTTCAAAGCAATATTTGTATGTATATCTTCTCTTTTGTGCCTAGTTTTGAGCTCTTCATTACTTTTTTCAGGCCAATCATCTTCCCTCACCTGAATTTCACTTTTTATATACTTACATTGTGCACTGATGATGTATGTGGATCAGTAATGAACAATCCATATTATTTTAAATTTGGATAGTGCAAAAAAATAGTGTTTTGAAATGCATTTCTGGAGGCATTAATCACAGTCTTTCCCTCTTCTCTTCCAAAAAGGAAAAAAAGAGTAATTACTCACTATGGAGAAATTTATTGTAAAATGGTACTATATAACGCAGCGAAGCAGTTAAAGCGCTTTGAAGAGCAACTAACACGTATGATGGGTTATTATCATCCTAAATTTTTTGGTTCCCACCAGCTTGTGATGCCAGGACAAATACTAAAAGATTGCTGCCTGAGAATGCTTTAAGCTATCAGCCATACTATACTGCAATCTGAAAGGGAACTTATATTACCGATATTTTTAGTTCCGCCTGTCTCTCCTTACAGTTGTTATTAGAGGTCTTAACAGATTTAACAACCAGTATTCTTACCCAGTGTTCCGTGTGGACAAGTTAGTATGAGGGGGGACTAGACTGAATTAGGAATTGACTATCATGCGGTTCACGGATGCCCACACAATGAAAGAAACTTGCCAGGACACTCATGAAAAATCTAGGTTGTAAGTTGAAGTTGCTTTCTAACAAATTTCTTTCCATACTGGTGCAGCAAATCACTCAAACTGCAAACTTAAGCCTGGAAAGGCTGTGAGCAGGATTTGAACCTGCACAGAGAGTCACCACTGGATGTTGAGTCCAACACCCTGACCATTCAGCCATCACAGCCATGGATGACATTGCCTCATACTTTAAAGACAAACATAGATTGTTTGCTATGCAGTGTAGAAGAAGAGATGGGACCATGTTCCACCCCATAAGGCACTCGTTTCGGAGAAAGGATCTCTTCAACAGTCGACGCCCAACCTCATGCACCTCTGGTAATGTATTTGGTCGTCCTGCTGTATGCCAGGCACTGTACTAGACACTGTGGATACACTGGTGGCCAAAAAAAAAAAAAGAACCAAAAAAGGCATGATTCCTTCTATCGTAAAAGTCAGAATGTAGTGGAAAATAAATTCATTGTTTCCATCTGGAGATGTCAAAGTATTAGCTAGATATAATAACCATAGCATCATGGACAATCACTTGAGAGAGTGTCCCTCTTTGCTAAGCTTCCTCTGTAGCAGCCTAGTGCCAGATTACCAGCTGCTTGGAGTCCCTTTTTCCCAGATAAACAAGTGAAGATGTGAATGACAAGTGAAGATGTGAATGACAAGTGGTCTCCAGTAAAGTGAATGGTACAGCACCTTCCTTCATTTCTAAGAGTCTTTTCTTCAATCCCCTCTTTAATCCTGAGCCATATGGTGGTTCTTTGAGATTCTGCCCATCTGTTCATAGGAGGCTTCATTAGGGTCTCTCTGCCTCTCTCCTTAAGGTTCCCAGAGCAGGTTATTGCCTCCATCTTTGTCACTTTTTGTATACTTCTTTCTCCATTTCAACCAGGAACTCCTGGGAGACATGATAATGTCTTAATTTTTACTTACTCTCTGACTTTCTATACATTGGAAACTTGTTTGGTGCTTGGCAGCTGCTTTTGTTGCTTGCACAATTATCTCTTGCTTAGACAAATCCCTGTGGACTCAATTATCTGTTCCCTGTTCCTCACTCCCTTTCATGTCTTTTCTTCCCTCCTTACTCAGCATATATTAAAGTCACATGATTGCTACACTCTCAACTCTCCTGCCTCTCTCACTTTGTACTCTTTTGGCAAAGCCACAACCCGGGCAGCTGAACATAGCTAGAGAAAAACACACAATCAGTTGACAGGTCTCACCTTAAATTCATGACAGTGAGTCTCAAGTAGGTCCTCAAGGCTGCCAGGCAATTGAACCATAAGGCATGAGATAGTTCATCCCAACTCCTACTGTTCTAAATCACTATTTCACACCTTCTCTCATCCCAAAATTCCAACATTTCCTCTCCAGTCCTCACATTCAACTGATAGCTTTGCTTCCTACTTTACTGAGAAAATTAAAGCAATCAAAAGAGACCTTCCACAAACATCTACCATACATCTATTCATCTTCCTGCCTCTGTAAGACTGCCAGTGATTCTATATTCTCTTGACAAGGTCACCAATGACCTCCACATAGCTAAAATCCTTTCCCAGTCTTCATCTTACTTTGTGTAGCAGCAGCTTTTAATAAATTCTCCTTCTTACAACACTTTCTTCAGTTGACATTAAGGTAAAAATTCTCCTGGTTGTCTTCTGCTTAGTAATAACGCATTTAAATTTTCTCCATGTCTTTTCATCTTTTCATAGCTCATTTCTTTTTAAGCACTGAATAATATTCCACTGTCCAGATATACCATAACTTATTTATCCATTCACCTACTGAAGGACATATTGGTTACTTCCAACTTTTGGCAATTATAAATAAAGCTATTTGCAGGTTTTTGTGTAGATGTATTTTCAACTCCTTTGGATAGATGCTAAGGAGTGCAGTTGCTGAATGGTACGGTAAAAGTATGTTTGGTTTTGTATGAAACCACCAAACTGTCTTCCAAAGTGGCTGTACCATTTTACATTACTATTAGCAATGAAAGAGAGTTCCTGTTAATTCACATCTTCAATGGCATTTGGTGTTGTCAGTGTTCTGGTTGTTGGCCATTCTAATGGGTATGTAGTGGTATCTCATTGTTTTAGTACAAACGTTTAATTAAGAAAACAGTGCATTCCTCTAATGACATATGATGGGGAATATCTTTTCATATGCTTATTTGCCATTGTATATCTTCTTTACTTTGGCTCATTTTTTAATTGTGTTTTTTGTGTCCTTACTGTTGACTTTTAAGAGTTCTTTGTATATTTTGAATAACATTTCTTTATTAGATGTGTCTTCTGCAAATATTTTATTTAGTCTGTGGCTTGTCTTCTTATTCTCTTGACATTGTCTTTAGCAGAGCAGAAGTTTTAAATGTGAATGAAGTTTGTTAACTATTTCTTTCATGGATTGTGCCTTTGGTGTTGTATCTAAAATGTCATTGCCATACCCATGGTCATCTAGGTTTCCTCCTGTTATTTTCTAGGAGTTACATAGTTTTGCATTTTACATTTAGGTCTATGATCCATTTTGAGTTAATTTTTGTGAAGGATACAAGATCCATGTCTAAATTCACTTTTTTGCAGTGTGGATGTCTGGTTGTTCCAGCACTGTTTGTTGAAAAGACTGATTTTGCTCCATTGCATTGCTTTTCCTCCTTTGTCAATGATCAGTTTATGACTACATGTGAGTCTGTTTGTAGGCTCTCTATTTTATTCTACTGATCTATTTGTTTTTTCACCACTCATTGTCATCCCACTTCCATTTCTTTTTAGTCTTCTTTGCTGGCTCCTCCTGCTCTCCTCCATCCTTCTATCAAGATTTCTCAGAGCTGAGTCTTTGATCTCCTTCTCTTCTATATTTATACCCATCACCCAGTTAATGTCACCTAGACTCATAGTGTAAATAACATGTATCTGCTGAAAACTTACTACTTTGTGTTTTTAGCCTGAATCTCTTCCCTAAATTCCAGACTGACATATCCGACTTCCCACTTAATATCTCAAATTATGTATTTTAAAATAGACATTTCAAACTTAATAGGTTAAGCTGATTCCTGAGTTTCCCAAAGAAAACCTACTCCAATCCCAGGCTTCTATATTTCAGGTAATGGCAACTACAACTTTTCAGACCGTGAAAGTTGCAGATACAGTGATTAAATCACTTTTATCAGACCCACACAAAATAGGGGTGGGAAGGTCCAAAGGAGAGGAGGCACATACTTACATGTCTGAGATAAGAGCTATTTCCAAGGACTTTCTAAAAACGCTTTCTCATCCTTCACATATCTCCTTTTTTGATAAGGTTTATCACTAGACATTCTTAAGGACTGCAGTAATTTGGGAGAACACTTGCCCAGTAACATCATCTCCACTAAAGAATTGACAACTCTGGCTTTGAATCTCTGAAATTAATGAACTGTTTCTAAGCAGGTTCTGTAAATCCCTTTTGTTTGCTAATAAAAGCTCTCTTTAACCTTCTCTCATGGAATGCACTACTGGCTTACCATTTCATGTATTCTGGAATATAATCCTTATTTCTATTTCCTCAGTAAATTTGACATATTTAGAGATCATTTTCTCTAGTGTCTTTTATTATTTTTTTATTTGACAAGACATTTAGGCAAAAAATTTTGGCAACATTCTGAACTCCAGTGATTCTCTCATTCTACATATATGAGAGAATTTTCTTTGTTCTAACTTCTGAATGTGTTCAGATCTGACAAACTTTTCATCAACTTAACTGCTACCATCCTAGTCCAAGAGACCTTCATCTCTGACATGTAATATTGCAAAAACCTCTTAACAGAATTCCCTCTTCCATGCCTTCCAGTCCTACAAAATATTGTATGCTACGCAGTCAGAGATCTTTTTGAAACACTTTGTACCACTTTGTGGTACAGATTTGCTCAAAACTCAACATCTCCTCATTTCATCAGAGTAAATGTCAAAATTCTCACTAAACCTATAGGGTTGTCCATGGTCTCACTTTTCCAGCTGCACTCATTGCTCACTCTGTTGCACTTACCATTGGCCTTCTTGTACTTCCTCATATATTTCAGGCACATCGTTGCCTCAGGGCCATTGCACTGACAGTTCCCTCTGCTAGAAATACTCTTGCTTGAATATATGCATGACATAGTCCCTTATCTACTTCAGGTCTTTTCTCAGATATCACCTTATCAACAAAGCCCACCCTGAACATTATACATAAAACCATAAACCCCCTTTATTCCAGCACTTTTCCTCCTGATTCTTTATCTTTCTCCATATTATTTGTGATCATTTTTCTAACACACTATGTAACTTTTTTATTTTGTATATTGTCTGTCTCTCCCATGAGAATACAAACTTTACAAGGGCAGGGACTTTTGTTTACTGCTAGATTCCTAGTACATAGAAGAGAGTCTGGCATACAGTTGATAATAAATATTTATTGAAAATACGTGAAATAGATTTCATTATTCCATTTTGCAGATAAAGAAATGAGGTCAAAGTCATTGAGTTTCACAGGATCACAACATAACAAAACCAAGATTGAAACCCAGGTATCCAGATTTCCTGCCTAAAGGTCTTTCTACTCTTCCAGGGATGCCTTGGGGGAAGGGAGGTTGAAGAGGATGGCAAGGGGGCAAAGTTGGCTGAAGTGCAAAAGGAGAGAGGGCTGTAGGGGAAGTAAGATGTTCTTGCTACCAAACCAAATAGCTTCCACCAAAAAACTCTGACTAGAAATTTTTTGATGTCCACATTCCAGAGCAGCAATATGTTTAATTTGCCTTAGGGAACATTGCCTGGACTTCATACCCATTCTCTTAAATGAAAAACGTTGACCCTCCTTTTGTTCTGAAATATGCATTTCCCCATTTTCTCCAGGGGAGCAGTGCCAATAACAAGCATGATGTTTGTGAGAGTTATCTCTGGTTACCCTCAATGTCCCCAGTCTCTTGATACTAGGCTTTCTCTGTGTCTTCCTACAGTATTGAAATGACTTTTGTATTGTATGCTAAGTTTCACTCTCTTTAATATCAGTGTCTTTCTGCAGAACCTTTCTTCTTCCAGAAAACTGTAATAATGAGGAAACTTCAAACTCAGACACACATGAATATAAATACTGGCTCCAAATTCTACGATTTATGTGAACTTGAGCAAGTTATTTATGTTATTTAACCTCTCCACTCCTCAGCTTCTACATTTATAAGACAGATAAATAGCAATAGCACCTACCCCTTAGTCTTGTTTTGCTAATTTATATAAGAAAATTCATTATACACATGGTTTAATAGCTGGTAGTAAATGGTAACTATTAGTACTGTTTTAGTGATTTCTTTCACATTATTGGTTTCAACAAAATGTTGTGGAAATTCCAAGGATCGAGGCTTTGGGAATTTGAAAAAATATATACCCACATCCAATAGGATATTAAGGAATGAGCAAGTGCTTACTGTAAAGCCAGGAATATCCAAGTTTGAACCATAACTCACATAGTAGCTCCACACTTAGGCAAGATAAGTAATCACTGCAAGCCTCAGTGTCTCAACTTAAAATTAGGAAACTAACACTTTCCTCAGATAATCATGGCAAGCGTCCAGTCTTACATTAAGTGGTAACAATTGAGTGGATATTATGTAGTAGGTACTGTGCAAGGCAGTGTGGATTCGTTGATGATGAGCAAGAACAGACACTCCTCCTGCCCTCATGCAACATACATTCCAGGGAGACAGACATTAATCTAGTTATTACACCGATAAATGTAAAATGTGCAAGCAAAAAGAGGTCATGTGGTATGAGGAATATGGGACTTTCACTTAGGGAGTTTAAGGAAGACTTTCCTAAAGAAATAATAGTTTGAGATCTAATCACGAGCACGAGATAACTAGGCAAAGCCAAGCCCTAACCTTTTCGGCTTTCAGCTGGAGGGGACCTCATATACACAGTCCACTGGTGAGAGAGAGATTGATTGTACCGACAGACTCCGAGTATGGAGCGCAGACTGCAAGACAGAGAGCGAGCTGTGACTTGCGAGTGAAGTACTTAAGGGTTGGATATGCAGGGCATTTCAGGTGGTTATATATAACGAGTGCGGTAGAAGATAACATCTATAAAATGTGTATTATATATCAGACTCTTTAAAGGCTAATTTCTGCCTCCTCTTCCCTTTGTCCCATCAAAATACCCAGAATCTGAGATCTAGTGTGACTTAACCGTATAAGGAAATCAATTAAATTGCCTCCGATAAGTTGGAAAGAATTCATATCATCAGAACGATCTTAAGAGTTCTCTTAGTCCACTGGGGGTGAGGGGTGGGGTGATCTTGGCAAATTCTGAGCTCTGGCTCCCCATTCGGAGATCCCAGTCTCTGCCACTTCCGGTGGTCACTTAGTGCAGGCGTGGATGTTAACTGAGTTTAGCACTAGGAGGCAAAACAGCGAAATAATTTCCCTGAATGTGGGTTAGGAAAGTGGAAGCACCCTCCTTCTAGTGTATGTCTATTCCAGAAGAAGAACTGTCTTCTTGAAATTCACGATTTTTAGCAAAATATGTGACGAAACACACAAACAACTAGCTAAACTTTTAAACTCTTTCCTCTTTTCCATTCTTATTTCCAAGAAACCCCGCAAACGGCTCCAACACTAAATTGATTGCTGAGATGGTCAGGTTCCCTCCTTTCACTCTGATGGTCTCCGCCGCTGGGAGCCCACTTGAGCAGAGCTGAACGCCGGCTGCCAAGTCCTGGGAGAACATCGCGTTGTTGCCTCGAGGAGGCTCCCCCAGCGAGCGAGCCCGGGAGTCCTCCCAGTGCCCACAGAGGCGCTCTCCGCGTCCCCCCGCGGCAGGAACGCACTCGTTTTGCAGTCTGACAGCAAGTCCGCTGAGAATCAAGTCCCAGAGGGTCTTCCCGAGGATGGTGGGAACGAGGAAGGAAAGGCGGTCACGAAATCAAGGTAAGGGTCCCCTATGTCCCATACTGATATTCAGGAATATCTTCTTATGTATCCCTCCACCCTTCTCCACTCGCAACTTTTCCTTCCCGTCCTCGCGGGAGGATTTCCAGAAATATTGTGTGGTACTAATAGTAATAATAGTACTACTAATGATAATTGCCAGAGACGTCTGCTATCCTTTAACTCTGTGGTCCCAAAGCACCGGGCTGCAGGCCGGTATTGGTCCGTGGCCTGTCTGAGACCGGGCTGCAGAGCTCCACTGCTGTCCCCTCCCCGTCTGTGGAAAAACTTAAAAAAAAAAAAAACTAAAAAAACAAAACAAACAAACAAAAAAACTTCCATAAAACTTAAAAGACGCGGGGTGGGGTGGGAGCGCACACAGCAGGAGGTGAGCCGCGGGCGAGCGAAGCTTCGTCTATGTTTACAGCCGCTCCCCATCGCTGGTACCGCCGCCTGAGCTCCCCCCTCCCCAACCCCTTCCGTGGAAAAACTGTCTTCCATGAAACCGGTCCCTGGTGCCAAAAAGGTTGGGGACCGCTGGGTGACACTCGATGGCAGTGAACCTAAAAGGTTGGGGCCCGCTGCTTGAACTGACACGCGGTGGCGGTCGCTGCTGAATTCCGAATCAGAGGTCTTTTCTTTCCCAGAAGTTCATGAGAAAGTCACTGCCGAAATCGCGCACGTCGTGCTCTCAGAATTCCGAGGAAGCCAGTCTCACCAGTGTGGCATAGGCCACGTCCTGGGCTGCGGCGACTCTTGGGATTGACACCTACTGGAGCTCTGAAGCCCAGAAGAGGGAAAAGGATGAGGGACTTGCTGGGGCAGAAGAAGTAACAAAAGCAAGACAATAACTTTGTTTCCGCCCGGTTTCGAACCGGGGACCTTTCGCGTGTTAGGCGAACGTGATAACCACTACACTACGGAAACCAGATAGCATAACACTTTTCCTTCTGTAAATACAAGTAAATATTCCTTGACTCCCTAGGTTTAAAAACTTTCAATTTGTCTTTTCCTTGTAGAGAATTTTCTGGTTGTACTGGTGCTGTTCCTCTCACATTTTCCATTTATTGAAATCAACAATATCACATACCGATGACGGATATTTACCAGCAGAAATACATTAACAAAACACATCTGCTATAATGTTCAGGGAGTTCAGAGCAGCCTGCTCAAATAGCCCAAAAATTGGAAACTACCCCGATGCCCATCAAGGAAGACTTCCTAGAGAAAATGACAGCAGTTCTAAGACTTGGTAGATGAAAAGAAGTATGACAGTTGTAGAGAGGTTAGAAAGGGAGATTTTTGTCATTAGGAACTGGACGGAGTGGTTGTGGTCTTTGGGAGGAAATCCAGAGATTTGAAGCAGGGTATGGGAAGAAATCAAATTAGGAATATTTGGGCTGGATCAGAGAAGAAGGGATGTGTCTTCTAAAGAGAGGAAGGTATATTTTAGTCTGAATGTGATGGGAGAGATCAAAGAGATTGTATGTAGACTAACCTTTAACTTTTTGAATGTAGATGTAATCCAGTGAAGAGTTGTGTTTTTTTTTGTTGTTGTTGTTTTGTTTTTAATCAGGGTGTAACTTACATACATTAAAATACACAAATCTTAAGTGTTCTGATCAAGGAACAAAATATATGTAACATCAACTCAGATTCAATTGCTTCAGCAAATGCCAACCAAGATTATGTTGAAATGGTTGGAACCAAAAATAAAGGAAAAACCTTAAAAGCAGCTGGAAAGAACAATATTATATTTTAGGTTAAACAAAAGTTAAATTGAATATTAGGTATTAATTCAAAGGAAGGCAGAAAGGAGGAACAAAAAGAACAAAGAACAGATAAAACAAATAAAAAATAAATAAAATTATGACAGACTTAAATCCAATCATAAATAATTGCATTCAATGTAAATGGGATAAAGAATTAAAAGGCAAAGATTGTCAGGCTAGCTAGTAAAATAGTCAATTGTATCTTGCTTACAGGAGACACACTTTAAAAATAGGAACACAGACAAGTTGAAAGTAAAGCAGTGGGGAAAGAAGTATTATGAAAACACCAACCATTAGAAAGCTGATGTGAATATCAATATCAGAAAGAGTAGACATCAAAGTAAAAAGTAAGACCAAAGATAAGAGGAATGTTACATAATGACAAACTGTTAAATTCATGAAGAAGACATATTCTTATATAAAGCAAATCAAGAAAACTAAAACAAAAAAACAGAAAAATCACAATTGTGGTTGGCAATTTTAAAGACACCTCTGACTAACTGATGAGAAACTGCAAGAAAAGAGGGAAAAAGAAGTAAGAATATAGAAAACTTGAACTATGATTATTATCCAATTTACCTATAAGACACCATGCCCGAATACTGTAGAATACACATTATTTTCAAGTCTATACAGAAAATTCACTGAAGTTAGGCCATAAAGCAAATTTCAATAAATTTCAAATAATTAAAGTCATTTTTAAAATATAGTTTCTGAGGACAACAATAGAATTAAAGTAGAAATCAATAACAAAAAGATAACTAGAAAATTCCCAGATGTTGGAAAACATAAGCACTACACTTCTAAATAAGCCCCAGGTTAAAGAAAAAGTACAGAGAAACTAGAGAATATTTTGCACTAAAAGAATGAAAATACAACATGAAACTAAAGCAGTTCTTAGAGGGATATTTATAGGTTTAAGTGTATATATTAGTAAGAGAAGAAGGAAAAGTTTTAAGAAAGAAATATTTTGTATTTTAAATCAGAATTTCTTTGCTCTGTTAAGAATGAATGTAGACCACCAATCTGGAAGACAGGGAGAGCGAAAGGAGGTTGTTGTAGATTGTGGTAAAGAAGAGATATTAAGGGTCCCAAATAGGGACCAAGAGAGGGCAAAGATGCCTCACATATATTTCTCTATCCATTTTTTAAGTTTTTTTCTTTTTTAAAAAATTTGTTTATATTTTTCCTCATGCTACCTTGTCTAAGAGACACCTCAGATATGTTGAAGGTAAAATCAGCAGGACTTTGTCATGATTTGATGGTGGGGCAAAGGTATGGGAGTAGTTAAGTTTAACCCAGCATTGCTAACAGGATTGTTGATGAGTTTAGTTTGTGGTGTGCTAGTGGTACCTGTATGAAATCCAGGTGGAAATAGAAATGTAAGTTTGAAGCTTGGGAGAAACTTCATTTAGACCTGGATATTTTGGGATGATCAGCTCCAGGCAAACAGCCAAGGCCCCTACAGTGAACAAAGAAATTCTGAGAGATGCAGGAACAATTGACTCCAGAGAGTCCACAATCAAGTTAAGATGTAAATGTCAGTCCTGGAAAGCACCAAGGTGCTTGAGATTTTTCCAAGTGTGATCATGGTTTAGGTGCCAGGGTCAGAGAACTTAAAACTTAACAATCTGTGAGTGTTGGACACTCCTAAGTTCAGTGTGCTGCTCATGTGGAATTGCAGACAAAGCCTCAGCATTAAATAGTCCTAATAAAGAGAAGAAATACTAAAGCAGATAACGAAAGCAGTTGATTCCAGAAGATCTCAGCTGAATCTGCAGAGTAACAATGTTTGGAAGTCATTATCTGTGGTGTGGTTGTTATCACATTAGCCTCATATGACTACAATTCCCTGGTTAGACACCAAGTGAAAACACCTCTCAAGGCCGGGCGTGGTGGCTCACACCTGTAATCCTAGCACTCTGGGAGGCCGAGGTAGGAGGATTGCTTGAGTTCAGGAGTTAGACACCAGCTGAGCAAGAGCGAGACCCATCTCTACTAAAAATAGAAAGAAATTAATTGGACAACTAAAAATATATAGAAAAAATTAGCCAGGCATGGTGGCACATGCCTGTAGTCCCAGCTACTCAGGAGGCTGAGGCAGGAGGATCACCTGAGCCCAGGAGTTTGAGGTTGCCATGAGCTAGGCTGATGCCATGGCACTCTAGCCTAGGCAACAGAGTGATATTCTGTCTCAAAGAAAAAAGAAAAAAAAGAAAAAAAAGAAAACACCTCTCAAGACTATTTCTCTTTCCCTAACATTTTCCATCATTACCATGCCTTACCTTTCACCTTTTTAGAAACATCCAAATCAATTCACTAAACTTTATTCAGTGCCCAATGTTGAGAATTAACAACTGGACATGAAGAAGGAAGAACAATACAGGTAGCCTAAGACAACACCAGGCCTACCTTAAAATCATAAAAGAGCTGCCCATTTGAGGATCCCAGGCCAAGTGACATTTGGTCCTTGAGAAGGAATCTCTGTTTGAATAAAGAATACATATGTTAGGTCAGGAAAGAAATAGTATTTGAATCAGAGGGAGGTCCTTTTAGCAAAGACACAACTGTGAATGTCCAGGTCTTGTTTAAAAATTGTTTTATAATTTAGTACTTTTAAGAACTCTAAGAGGGGAGCATAAATATCACTACATTAGATTCAATTCCACTTTAAGAGGTCTTTTAAAACATCAGTGTTCTGACACATTTGCACTCTCACCTGCTTAATAAAGAAGTAATAATCAATCTGTTGGGCCATTATGAACAGTAAGGAGTAAGAAGCTTTTTGAAATGCAATCCATTGCCTACAGAATTCTGTGCATATTACTAAGGATGGGGGAGTGGGCATTTGTACAAACTGACATGTAATTTGAAGGTACAGCTTAGAATGCCAAAAGAAACAGCAGATAAAACAGAAACACCATGCTCTTCAGGGTTTAATGTCTTTTTTCAGACCTTTAATATAAAAGTTTGCCTGGAAAAGACTCTAAGACTTCAGGTCTCAAAATGCATTTTTCATTTGTCTACAGTCTATTGTTAAATATCTTATCAATTTTGTCACTAATGATTGTTCTATTAAGATGACATTACAGTCTCCTCTTCTCAAAAATTTTGGTGATGTCCTGAGTCCAGAATCATTCAAAGAAGGGAATGAGTACTGTAATAGCTGTTACAGTACTCAATTTAATGTTTAAATCAGGCTTCTTAGCCATTTCTTTTTGTCATCATTATTATTATTTACCTTCCTTTAGAATAGGACTAAGCAAAAATGCAAAGGGAAACTGCAGGTTTACTAGGAAGTGTGTAAAGTAGCTGGGAAGATGTAAAGGTAGAGAATTTAAACTCTCCACCACTGACTAGAGGTCAATGTCTTCATTGCTCTCCAAAGCTAATTGATACTCACTTCTACACATTGCTTTAAAATTAGAAAAGCCATTAGCTATTTAACAGTCCCCTATAAAAACATTTTTGAGTGTCAACCCTATTCCAGGTGTTTTGAGGGTTCTGAGGTTGCAAAACAATTAAATCTCTCCCAGTAATCAGGCACATCCAAAGAATCTATGAAAGGGTCTATTTCTAAAGATGTTGATTCTCCATCACTTAATCTCAAATGGTAGGACAAATGAGCAAGCCTCACTATGCTAGACTACTTATCCACTGCTAATCTTATGATGTTAGGACAATTATTCCAAGCCTTATATGCTTTCTGGCATGTATTGGAAATGCTTTTCATGAACATGTTGCACATTCCACTTCTGTCCAAAGTATCCCAATATTCCAGCTCGAGTATTAGAAGATTCATCAGTTGTAAATTCAAGTTGATTCCTTTTTAACCAGTGATGTTACCTTGTAACATGTGAAATTACAAAAAGCATAAAGGACAGTGAAGTAGAGGCCCCGCTGAGATTTGAACCCAGGATCTCCTGTTTACTAGACAGGCGCTTTAACCAGCTAAGCCACAGAGCCCACTCTGAGGTCTGCCTTAGTTATATATTATTTGCATGTAATTTCACATTTCTATAAATTGTAACAATCCTAGTAACTAGTTTTCAGGTGACTTGAAAACAAGCAAACAAAAATAGACATCTGGGCCTCAGTCAAAACCAAAGAAGAACTTTCTGTTGGAGGAGTGAATACAGGGGCTGGATTGAAATGATTATCTCCCTTCAGAAACTGTCCCAACATGGCTGCCACTAGACTCTGTAAACTCTAGTGGCCACACAGGGACCTTTGCTGAACCCAAAGGAAAAATGAATTGACTTTTTATTAACCATCATTTTGTTTTAATTACACCTGCTCTCCTGTCTATTAGCATAGACAAGTAGGGGTTACTGGTCAAAGATTAGCATATGTCTGACATATGGTTGCTGTAAGAAAAGAACTATGAGGATGTGTGGTGTATCTATCAGACCCCCCACTCCTAAGTGGTGACACTCATTTCTCAGCTACCAGGATGTTGACTATAGCAATGGCTCACAAATAGGTCTCTCTCCGGGAACTACATAGGCCTGCCTTTCCCATTTACCCACCATAATTAAGGACATTTCTGAAGGGCCTGTCTAGACTCAAATACACCTGTGGGATGGGTTGGGCCCTCTGTTGCAACTGTATTGAGTTCAGTTTATGCCGTTTCTCTGTGTTGCCCTCCTCACCCTCTCACAGGTGTTGATTTTGAAAGCATTCCCAATAAACTGTTTCCACACAAATCTCCATCTCAGTGTCTGTTTCCCAGGCAACTGACCTATGACAAAAAAGAAGTGACTGATGCCTACTTTGGTCTCTTGAGATCAAAGCAAGTCTAAATATGGCCCAGTCTTTCAGAGATCATTTGCCATAGCAAGTGCCTTAGTAAAACAATAATGGTAATGATAATAATAACATTCTGTGCTGAAAACTTGCAGCATTTTCACCACACAAGATAAAATATCTACTGGTTGATTAAAAAGACATACAAAGTTAGTGAAAGGTGCTAAAGGCCAGGGGAAATAATTTATGGTTTATGATATTAATAATTATAATTTATGATATTAAAAATTAATTTATGATATTCAATGAATTAAAATGGAAAGTTAGCAAATAAATGGCAAATTTGGCTAGTCAAAAGATATGATTTCCATTTCTAGCAAAAAAAACGTGAATATCAAGTATTAAACACGTTGTATACTAGTAGTGCATATCTACAGAAGAGCAAATAATGTATAGATATATATGCACTCATATACGGCTAAATGGAGGGAGAAAACATAAGCAGGGCATTTAACATGTACATAGGCCAATTAACTTTTGAAAATATTACTTCCCCTAATAGAAACAGTCGTGGTAGGGTGGAGGGGAGAAATAGAATCTCGCTAAGAAAGCAGAGGAAACAGGTAAATGAGGAATTAGCTGCTCTACTTTCCCCTCCCTGGATTGACACCCGCCAGCAGGTGGATCAGGCCCCGCCAGGAGCGGCACACCTCGCAGTCTAAGTTGGCACACCCTGGCCTCGGTTCCTCCTTCCCTTCCAGATCCCGGGATTTCTCTCCCGTGAAGATAACGGTCCTGACTTCAGACATGCCCTGGATTCACATTCCCTGTTATTCATTTGGGGGTCTGGGTTCTGCCCAAGGATGGAGCGGGGTCAGATGCTCACGAGAGGCAATCCCCACCGTCCCTTCGGACCCGCAGACTTCAGTCCTCATTCGGGCGCCACCAACTGTCTGATGACGGGCACTGCAGAGCTAAGTCTGTAACTTTCTAGCTCTTGGAGGCGCAAGTCCGGGGCGCGCAGCTGAGAATTCAGAGTCCTGGTAACGGCGGAACCTCCAAGAAACCAGGCTGGAAAAGGGTGTAGTTCCGGGTTCTGAAGCCTCCGGAAAGAGCCAACCTGCCTAGAATGGTCTCCAGGAACGGAGAAAAATCTGCACCCTTCGCGCGGGAGCGGAGTCCTTTGAGCCCTGCGACGGCTTCATGGTCGGTCTCCTGATCCGCTCGCCTCAATCTCAGGCTTGGAGCAGCTTCAGGTTCGGCTCGGGCCTACACGGGCTAGGAGGCAGGAAGCCCCGCTTGGGGACGTTGACCTGAATCTTCTCGGATCAGAATTGGCAGTTTGAGACTGTTTCCCCGAAAGAAGCAAGGTTTGTCAAAAATATGGAGCCCCCCCCCCCGCCGTCCCCTGTCTAGGTGGGAGAAAAGTGGAAGGAGAATGAATGGAACTGTTTCTTAGGATAAATTTTGGTAAAAACAATGCTGTTTGAGAGTAATTTACAGTTTGGAAGAAGGAAACCCCTGTGGCCGGTTAGCTCAGTTGGTTAGAGCGTGGTGCTAATAACGCCAAGGTCGCGGGTTCGATCCCCGTACGGGCCAGGGTTAATGAATGAGTGTGTTTTGCTCCAAAGTGGAGAGTATCCCCACCACGCCTCATTCGCTGTTATGGCAGTACTACTCCAGGCTTAACGTGCTGAAAAAAAGTGAGTCTGAAATTGCCATTCTATCGAACTTCCTTTCCACCTTCCGGTGGTAGACCCTGCTCCACTGAAGTTGAGGGGGTCGTCCAGGCTCTCTCGCTCACCACCCACAAAACGAGACATTAGAGACCAGACAACTCAGAAGCACGACCCGTCTTGGCTTCTGTTCCAGTGTGGGAAGTTGTTTCTTGGAGTAAAATATCGAATTATTTGATTACTTCTTCCGAAAACAAGTTGTAAAACCGCCTACCTTTAACATAACTCACTCTATCTAGCTCATTCTGCTTTCTCCGGTTCAATTTAAGAGAAAACAAGACAAAGTGCGAAAAAAAAATTTTTTCAAAACATTAATAATAACAAAGATCTTTGTTTTATATACTCTGAACACATCCATGATTTTTCTACTTAAGGATTTTTGCATAAATAATAAATTCATGTGACTCAAAAAGTAGAAATTTTAAAAAGATATATTAAAAATGTTTTCCTTCCATTCTTATTCTCCATCATCCCATTTCTCACCACCTCCCATGGGTAAACTCTGTCCTTAATTTCTCATATATCTGTTGGTTTTCCTTATGCACACACGGGTTGTTACTGGCCAGATCCAGATTCGTTTTGCCCTCGCATAATAAATCAATCACTGTGATGTGGGTTTTGCAAAAGAGAGAAGACTTAATCATAAGGCTACCAAGGGAGGAGGCAAGAACAGCTTTCAAATCCGTCTTCCTGAAGATAAGGCTTAGGGATATTTATGGGTTAGAGAATTGGATTGGAGTGGTCTAAGACATAAGGAAAGGTTATTGGCAGCGTGGGGAGAAAAATGAAATAACGGGTTTATTCTGCTCCAAGTACAGTAGGGGTTCATGACGTTTCAAAGGGCACATGCCTACAGAAAAATGGCACAGTAGCATGATTCGAGGGGGGAATTTTTTGGCCCTCCAACGTCAAAAGGCCATCTCTGGTGCACTTACTAGGCCCAACTGAAGGGTCAGTGGTCTCACCTGGTTGGAACTGGACAGGAGCTGGTCCAAGTTCCTGGAAAAACAACTGAAACGACCATTAGCATGGTGAGTTATGAATGTTATATATAAAGTAGCCAGTAAAAGTTAAGTTGCAGCCTGTGATCTTCAACTTTGTGGGAAAGAGGAGGGGTTGGGAGGGCAAACAACCAAGAGCAAGCACGGCAGGCAAACCCGATCAAATTAACCCCTCAATTTCAGTGTAAATAGTACTTTTTGTTGATTATTTTTAATTCTTTTTCACACAAAAGAGCACAGTTATTTACTTATTGTTTTGCATTTACACTTTACTCTTAATATATTTTGAGTATGTAAAATTACACTTTCAACTTTGTACACTGTCAAAATCAGAGCTTATATTTCAAATGAGTTAATCCTATTAGTCTGGAGTTGAATCTGGAAATTTCTTATCCATTGTACAAAGTGCAGGCTTTTCTAACTCAGGAAAAAAGGGTGGTGAAGATGATATCCTTAATTTTCTCTTATAATGTGAACAAAGCACTTTCTTTCTTAGGCCATATGAGATTCAAAGAGGTTTAAATATGAGCTCCCAAGCTGCTCAATAATCAAGGAAATTATGTATAATTTCAACAAATATTTATTGATCTCTCACTTTTCCATATCGCAATCTGTTGTCCCTCATGAAAAGATATGCAGGAAATATTGTTAAATGGCAAACTGAAGTACAAAAAATGTATGTGCATGAATATTTTCTCTTTACAAATATACCACCTGCAACTAACTCTCAAATGGTTTGAGAAAAGAATATGCATATATGAAAGCTGGAGAGACCAAACAAATATAGAAAATGTGTTAACTATTGGCAAAATTGGCTGAAGAGAGTATGAGTTCTTTGTATTATTTTGTACTTCCTCTGTAAGTTTGACTTTATATTTTTTAAAAAAAAAACATTTTAAAAATGTAAACTTAATGAGCATGCATACATATATATTTTGAAGACCATTCAACAAATGTGCTAAATAGTAATTGTATTTAAAGGTGGGATTATGGATCATGCTTATTTTCTTTTTTGTGGGTAGCCACACTTTCTACAATGAATCCTTATATGTAATTCTTGTATAATGTAACAAGAAAAAAATTCAGAAAGAAATAAAGAAGGAAAAAAATGAATCAATTAATTTCTAGAGTCTTTGCACTCAATATATCTTCTTTCCCTATGAGGAACTAAAGAAAAGGAAGTAAATTGCTAAATAATTAAAATAAACTTCCTAGAAAGCATCTCCCTCTTATGGTAGTGGTGTGCACATGCCTGATGCTCAGAGTTCCTTATCTAGGATTGGAGTCATCAGTCCTATAGTCCAAATACAATATTAGTGATGAGGAGATTACTATTAATTGAAAATTGGAATAATTAACATTGTAGGGCATAAATCAGGATGCTATAAATCTGTTTATTTGAATATGATGATTCCTTAGAATATGGTCATCCACTGACAAAATGATGGACATGATTTTAAGAAGCAGTAAAAATGACTTGTTAAAAGCTCCCTAAAGCTGTACTACCAGAATGCTGACTCTAAACTCTGTCCTCAGTTTTTAATCTTTACAAAGAGCATGATTATAATACCTACTTCATAAGTTATTTGCTATGTTTAAACACGTTAATTCACTTAAAGTATATATATATATATATATAGTGCCTGATACATAATAATTGCTGTATAAGATTTTAGGTACAACAGTTATCTTTAAATATAAAATATTGAAAAATAATAGCTGAATTATAGTATAGCAATGCTGGATTAACGTAAAAGAGTAGGTCATTTTATTCTCATAACACCATATTCATTTATAAGTTTAGTTTATTTTTTTTTACCAGTCCTACATAAGAATCAGGTGATTGTTTCATATCAGATCTGACTTTCTCAGTTGTTTATGGAAGGTTTTGTCCAGTACTATTTCCTGGGTTCATCTTAGAGATTTTTCGTGTTGAATTTTTTCTAGCCTGGTGTCATTATCAACACCTTTTATTGTATAACCCATCTCGTCACTGATTTGAAATGCCACCTTTATTGCATACTGAATTCTGACCACTTTAAAGTTGAGAAAACCTATAGAATGGTGTCTAAACAGAAAGAAGTATGGACCTTGGAGCCCAAGGATCATCTATTCTAATTCGGGCTTTCCCATTGACTCACTGCGAATCTCAATTTGTTCATCAGTAAAATGGAGATATTAATTCCTAGTTCATAGGAACTAAGATGGTGAGGATTAAAATCAATATTATTTATAAAATATCTAGCAATATACCTGACAAATAGTAAATTCTTAATGTGTTACTCCTCTTTCCCTTCAGTAGAAACACTCCCTTCTTTTAAGAGCCATCCTTAACAGAAATCCAGAAATCAGATATTGTCCTAATAGTTAAATTTCTTTTATGTTTTGAGGGCAAGATCTAACTTTCCATTTAGTTTTTCCGGGTTTTTGCTGGTGGGAGGAAAGAGCCCATCTCTGACGCTTCAGTGTATCTTTCCAATTGGAATTCCAGGATTTGAGAAAACTGTTTCTCCTGGAAGTCAAGCTTCATCCTTGACAAAAGCGAAGCTTTATTTCTTTTCTTTTTCCTTTAACGCGGAAGGGGCTGGGTAGAAGAAGAGTTAAAAGATTTCTATGTCTTTGGTAAAGAAATTTCAACACTAAAAAAATGCTGCTTGAGGTATTACAGAGTAAGTGGCAGTTCTGAGCGTTGGTTGGTTGACTAGGTTAATAAGACGGTGGTGCTGATGACTTGGAGATTGTGGGTTCCATCCTGCCGGTTAGGGCTAGGTCAGGTGCTTCCCACAATAACGACCTTTTCACGCCTAGATACAGACCTGAAATCGCCGACACCATAAAGGGAAATTTGAATAAATTCCTCCACCCATCTGTCCGTTGGTTTTTTTCAATTTCTCTAATCACAGAGGGGCCTCATTATCAAGCAGTTTCAATCCACATGGTAATTTTGTTGTTGCTTTATGTTTTAAAACACTGTAATACACATACAAACATTTATAACATAGAAACATTAAAATGGAAATATTTTCGAAGAATGTTAGATGGAATAGGAGTGGAAGGTGAGGGGAGTGAGCACTTTCCAGCCCACTAGGAATAGGACCTCCCCATGTACCCAATGGGAGCACACTGACAATACTTTGAAACATAACAAAAGAAGATGAATACAAGCATACTCCCCACTACCCCCCCCACCAGGAGTTTATAGTGTTAGAGTGAAATTCATATGTATAGATGTATAATTGTAATTATGTAATATCTGATACCTAATTTAATAACAGCTACCATTGATTCATTCATTCAAAACACTTTTTCCAGCAGGCTGTGAGCCAGTCACTGTTTCTGACACCAGTGATCTAATACTAAACAGAATGTATGTTTTTTTCAGGAGTCCAGAGATATAATTCACAGACTGTCAAAGAGGGTCTATGGCACAAAAAAGGTTAAGAACTCTTCCCCTAGAGCAATGTCTATTCACTAAACATGTCCTGTTCCACTACACCTAGAGTCCTCAGAATCACCACTGGAGGGAAATCTGGCAGTGTAGTATGCACACTTGGTTCTGGCCTCCAGAAAATTCTGTGAACTTATACACTATGCCTTTTGATTTACACTAGCTAAAGTGGATTCTGTTTTCTGCAACTAAGAACACTCAGTAGTTATTAGCATTGTCTCCTGCAGATGTGATAAAAGTAAATAGTGGGAAAAAAGGAAGGCAAAAAAAAATTAAGTTAAAAAAGTACATCAAAGCTATGATCCATATTTGAAGCAAAGTAAAATTTAAAGGCATTTAGGCAATTGATAGAGTATAAGAGAAGATCTTGACAAGAACGTTGTAAATGACTCCCAACTTTTTGAATGGCTTACTGAGCAGCGAGACTTAGCCATTATTTTTTTTTATTGAAGTATAATTTACATACCATGCCATTACTCCATTTTAAGTGTACGATTAAGTGATTGTTAGTAAATTTACCAAGTTGTACAGTTATTCACATAAATCAGTTTTAGAAGATTTCATTCCCCCTATTCAGACCCCTAATTCCCACCCCCAACTACATTTCAAGCATGCCCCTCCCCTCCACAATGCTCACTACATCCCTCAGATGTGGGCCTACCCCCCCAACCCCTGAATCCCTGGTGAATACCACCATCATTTGAGCACCATAGTGTTAATCAATCAGTACCAATTTGATGGCGAGTACAAGTGGAGCCCATTCTTCTGGTCTTGTGTCACCTCACTTCGAATAATGGGCTCAAGCTCAATCCAGGATAATATAAGCGGTGCTAGCTCACTGTCATTTCTTAAAATTGAGTAATATTCCACTGTAAACATATACCAAATTTTAATAATCCACTCATGAATTGACGGACACTTGGGTTGTTTCCACAACCTAGCAATAGTGAATTGTGCTGCCATAAACATTCAGGTGCAGATGTCTTTATTATAGAATGTCTTATGCTCTTTTGGGTAGATGCCTAATAATGCTATTGCTGGATCGAATGGTATTTCTATTTTTAGCTCTGAGAAATCTCCAAATTCTTTTCCACAGAGGTTGCACTAATTTGCAGTCCCACCAGCAGGGTAAGAGTGTTCCAGTCTCTCCACAACCTTGCCAGCATTTGTTGTTTTGGGAATTTTTGATAGAGGCCTATAAACTTTCCTTCTTC
>CAUYRT010042236.1:0-56971 GCA_963574885.1 Lepilemur ruficaudatus
GTTGGCCAATTCATTTCTTTGTATTTTTAGTAGAGACGGGGTCTCACTCTTGCTCAGGCTGGTTTCGAACTCCTGACCTTGAGCAATCCGCCCGCCTCGGCCTCCCAGAGTGCTAGGATTACAGGCGTGAGCCACCGCGCCTGGCCTTTTTAGGTCTATTTTATTGGGATCATAGATCCTAATTTCCAGGATCATAGACTATTTAATTTTGTATGTGGTGCGAGATAAGGTCAATGTTTCTTTTTCTTTTTATTTTTTATATATGTTTATGCAAAAAAAGAATATCCCTTCCTCATTAATGGCCTTAGTATCTTTGTCAAAAATCAACTGCCACATGCAAAAGATTTAGGATTATAAAAAAAAAAAAATCAACCGTCATGATCTGTTTCTTGAATCACTCTTTTGTTCCATTGGTCTATGTCTGTCTTTATAGCAAGGCCACATTTTCTTGACTGTAGCTTTATAATAAGTCTTGAAATAATGTGGTGTAAGTTCCCCAATTTATTCTTCTTTTTCAAAATGTTTGGCTATTCTAGATCCTTTGTATTTCCATATAGATTTTAGAATGAGCTCGTCCATCTCTACCAAAACATCGTGCATTGAATTCATAGATCAATGTGGGGAGAATCAACATCTTAACCACACAAAGCCTTAGAAGATTAGAATCCATGAACGCAATATGTTTCTCTGTTTATTTATATCTCCTTCAAGTTCTCTCAGCAACGTTTTGAGTTTTACATGTGCAAATCCTGCACGTCTTCTGTCAAACTTATCACCCCTTTTTTCATATTTAGAATTTCCATTTGATTCTTTTTTGATAGTTTTCCACTTCTCCACTGAAATTCTCCTTTTTGTCATCTGGCTTCTTGAATATATTAATTACAGTGTTTTCAAAGTCCAGCTCCGGTACCTCAAATACGTGGACCCACATGGATGCTTCTAATGTGTTGTTTTTTCTCTTAATTTTTGATCCATTCTTATATTTCTGCGTTCCGATTTTTCATTGACTGTCAGACATAATAGACGAACACAGAGAAGATAATTTGAGGCTCTGGATGTTGTTATCTTTCTCCAGGGAGGATTTACTGTAACTTCAGCTGAGCTTGGGCACTATCAATCTTAGGTGACATTTATCCAATCAGGAATTAAGATGATTCAAAACAGGCCTGGAGTCCCTCAAAGGGCTGGTTTAGTTCTGATTCTCTTACTCCTGGGGTGGATCCCTTTGGGATCATAAATGAAAGCCTAGGCTGTTTACCAGGGGTTTTTTTTCTTCTTCTCTTCTTCTTTTTTTTTTTTTTTTTTGAGACAGAGTCTCACTCTGTTGCCCGGGCTAGAGTGCTGTGGTGTCAGCCTAGCTCACAGCGACCTCAAACTCCTGGGCTCAAGCGATCCTCCTGCCTCAGCCTCCCGAGTAGCTGGGACTACAGGTGCATGCCCCCATGCCGGGCTAACTTTTCTCTGTTTTGTAGAGACGGGGTCTTGCTCTTGCTCAGGCTTGTCTCGAACTCCTAACTCGAGCGATCCTCCCACCTCAGCCTCCCAGAGTGCTAGGATTACAGGCATGAGCCACCGTGCCCGGCCCAGGGTTATTTTTTTTTTAAACTGTGTTAAAAAACACATAACACAAAATTTATTAATACCGTCTTAGCACATTTTTAAATGTGCAATTTAGTGGCATTAAGTACATTCACATTATTGTGTAACATCACCAGCTCCATCTCCAGAACTCCTTCCATCTTCCCACACTGAAACTCTACCTACCAAACACCAACTCCCAAGGCCCCTCCCACAAGCTCCTGGCAACGACTATTCCACTTTCTGTCTCTATGAGTTTGATTGCTCCAGATACCTCATATAGACGGAATCGTATGGTATTTGTCTTCGCCCTACTGGCTTCCTTCACTTAGCGTAATGTCCTCAAGTCTCATCTGTGTTGTACCATGTGTCAGAATTTCCTTCCCTTTTAGAGCCAAATCATGTTCCACCGTGTGTGTGCAACATGTTGTCTAGCCTTTCAGCCTAAAGCAGAGAGCGAGACCCCATCTCTCAACATGTAGAAAAACTAGCTGGGTGTGGTGGCACATGCCTGTAGTCCCAGCTACTCGGGAGGCTGAGGCAGGAGGATCGCTTGAGCCCAAGAGCTTGAGGTTGCTGTGAGTTCTGATGACACCACTGCACTCTAGCCCAGACAACAGAGCAAGACCCTGTCTCAAAACAAACAAAACAGGAATAATACGCATGAAATCACAGGTTTGCTGTGCTAGAATATTTTTGCTGATATAGAAGCACACAAATAACTATGATAACTTAATGGACACTTGGGTTGCTTCCGTCCTTGAGGTATTGTGAATGGTGATGCTCTGAATGGAGGTGTACAGTTAGGGTCCTTACTGCTTAAGAGACCCTGAACTCCAATTTTTATCTCCCCAGCCCCACGAAATGGCCAAAGCTTTTCTCAGCGGCTCAGCCACTGCTGAGAACCGGCAAGCTCAGCAAGAGACGGAGAGCGGCCAAGGGTCAGGCTCCCCTCTCTGAGCTTCCCTTCTCTCTGGGCTCTCCGAGCCTTGGTAGCGCTCCAATGTCTTCAAACAGTTGTGCTTGTACTGTCTCATCCAGCCACCCTAATTGCTCCCAGCAGGTTGCTGGGTCTGATACAAGCTAGTCCATCAGAGCCAGAAGCAGATGTGTCAATATAATTTTAATTTGCATTTCTCTTATTATGCATCAGATTGAGCGTCTTTTCTGATATTTAAATGATGTTTGTATTTTCTTTGAAATGCTCTTCCCATTTTTCTACTGAGTCTTTTTTATTGATTTGTAGGCATTTGTTACCTATCCAGGAGCTCAGGCTGTTGTCTTTGATGGCAAAAGAGCTTTCTAAAGCCAGTTCTAACTTACTGCATAAGCTTAGGCAAGTCACTTTCTCCTCTGGGACTCAGTTTCCTCATCTATAAAATGGGTGAGAGGACTAGCCACATGGTCTCAAACTTTCCTTTTCATCTATAATCCATGGCTTCATGAGCTACTTTGTAGATGAGATTAAAAAAAAATTTTTGTTATTGAGATAAAATTATCTCACCCCAACTCTTCCTCCACATTCTACCGTAAATACCTACTGTACCCTGCTTACTCGCTGCCCGTAGGCTTAAGAAACATTGATCACTGTAACACTGTGGTCCCCAGTCCTCGGGCCGCAGGCTGGCCTGTGGCATGTTAGAGACCAGGCTGCAGAGCTCCGCCCCACCCCCTTGGAAAAATTATCTTCCACGAAACCTGTCCTTGGAGCCAAAAAGGTTGGAGACCACTGCAGGCGGGAGCAGGGAGCTGTGCTTTTGTAACGAGGACCGCCGCAAGCGACACAGAGCCACACTTCCCAAACTCAGCCGTTCACGTGACACGTTCGTGATTTTTGCTGGGTCTGTGCACCAGCTGTACACTGTTATTTACTTACTATTGTCAGTAAACTGGCTCACTTGTTTTTAATTGAAATACATACTTTCTCCCCATCCTGAACAACAATATCAGCTGGGTGCGGTGGTTCACACCTGGAATCCTAGCACTCTGGGAGGCTGAGGCAGGAGGATCGCTTAGGTTCAAGACCAGCCTAAGCAAGAGTGAGACCTCATCTCTCAAAAAGTGGAAAAATTAGCTGGGTGTGGTGGCATGTGCCTGTAGTCCCAGCTACTCGGGAGGCTGAGGCAGGAGGATCACTTGAGCCCAGGAGTTTGAGGTTGCTGTGAGCTCTGATGATGACACTGCACTCTAGCCTGGACAACAGAGCAAGACTCTGTCTCAAAACAAAACAAAACAAAAATAATATGCCTGAAATCACAGGTTTGCTGTGCTAGAATACTTTTTCTGATACAGAAGCACACAAATAACTATGATAACTTAAAATGCTGTTTGCATATCGCTCCATCCTTTGTGAGCAGCCTTGGTGGCAAAAGGATGCAGGGTGCACCCGGAGACCCAGGGCCTCCGCGCTCCCGCTGGGAAGCCTTGCTCAAGCATTATGCAAGCGTTGCTCGTTATTACCAGGGTGTTCCTGCTGATCCACGTGCTCAGAAACCTTCCGGCTTTGCGGCTGTGAGTTGTTTTTGTGCAGAAAGGTTTGCATCCTTGGATGAAAGACAGCGTACGACGGCTCCCAGACAGAAGACAACTTGCTGCAGCTACCACCTGAGGTCTCCGGAAAATTCCTCCCTTTCAGAGGCTGCACTCTGCAACTCAGAGCCTTTCTCTTTTTCCACCTGAGATCGGTTATTGCTTTTAGCCCAGAGCCATCGCAAGACTCAGAGAGCAAAGATACAGAGGGAGCCCTAAAATAAATGATAAAGTCCAAAAGGGAACACACTTAGAGTGAGTTCTGGGTGAAAAACAGGTAACGTTTCAGAGCTGTTTGCATAAAAGAAACCGCCAGACCAGTATATATCATTGGGTCCTTTGAACTTCAGCATCTGAATAGATTTAATTCTGATTTTTAACTTGACCGATGAATTCATATATTCGACCAGTTGCAATATCCGCTTGCTAGTCCGTGACTAACTTGCCACTTCTTGCCTGTCTGGTGGCAGGCTTGTTTCTTTGGCAAATATTAAGGAAGACCTACTGAGTGCCAGCTCTTTGCTTGGCGCTGGGCTGCCCGCCCGTCCACAGGGAGCCAGGCTCTGGTGGACAAGTTGGAATCCTCCCGGGACTCTCCACGCAGCTTCGACAGGCTTGGGTGGCAAGCTCGGACACTTCTGGCCTGGGCATTTCCTGGAAACACTTGCTGGACCGCAGGGGCTCAGTGCTCTGTGCTGTACTTTCCGGAACATTCTCCTCCTCTAGCCAGCAGCCTGGCCCCCCAGCACTGCCTGCAGCTCACTCTCCATTCATTGATTGACAGGCACAGGCTCAGCCCGGGGCCAGGGAGCCTTGAGCAAAGTGAACGTGAATTCACTGTGCGCTGTGACCACACCGTCCCCACCCCCAGCTGGGTGTGTGTGACTCTCAGGCAGCACCAGAGTGTCCACCCCACAGTGCGCCCACTGTCACCCTAGACCCACAGTGCTGGCTCTCACTTTGGGGCCAGTGCCACGTCCCATGGTGGGTGATCGCAAACTGATCCCACGTGGCCTGGGGCAGGGCAAGGCTTGCTCTGCAAGCCCTGTCACCCCTCCACGTGTCCTTGTCCTCCATGCTGGGGCTCAGACAGCATCACTCGTCTGCAGAGAGCACTGATGGGAAACGAGTGGCCGCTGACGACCTGTGACCACCAGCAACCGCTGAGGCCACTCAGAGCGACTCAGCTCCCGCATGGCCACCTAGCGGCGCCCCCGTAGGAGAAAACAGGAGGGAGACCTGGGGCGGGGCGGGAGGACAAGACTCTCCCCAGCCCCTCCCTCCTGGGCCTCCCCCAGCCTCAGTTGAGCGCGTGGTCTCTGCGGACGCGAACCCCCCACGTCCACCAGCGTCTTCCTCGGCGGCTTGAGGCTTTGCAGCCTGGATGTCTGGTTCCACAGCAAGTGACTCATGCGGGATGTGGAGGCTGGGAGAGAAAAGACACCCTCAGGGCAGGAGAAGAAATTCAGTTAGTGCAGGGGCGGGTGGTGGGAGATAAACACGCTGATTAAAACGTCAACGTCGGCGGGCGTGAGCTCACTCACGGAGCCGCTTGCCAGGGTGTCCCCAGTGAGTCAGGAACAAGTCGGCCACTGAGACCAGAAACCAGGACTTGGGGGAAGGTCCAGGGAGGAGAAGCCCCTTGGAAGAGGCTCTCGGACCTGGGCGCTGAGGGCGTCATGGTGTTGGAGGGCGGCCACCTCCACCGGAGTCTGGTGAGGGCCGGAAGCCAGCGGCCAGGCCAGAGGGTGGCGAAATACTCTCACACCGGGGCTAGGTGTGGTCTCCCCTTAGCACAGCGGACAGAGCGGGAGTCCTACAGTGAGCTGGCCCTCGCTGGACAGAACCCTGAGCTGTGTGAGGGTGTCAGGAGGTCGCTGTCAGACAAAAGGAAGAACAGAGAGCTCCTGGGCGGTGGCAGTGGAGAGGGCGCCTCCCCAAATCAGGGGGAGGCCAAGGAGCCAGCCTGAGGAGAGCAGAAGGCAAGGTGAAGCAGCACAGCCAGGTGCTGCTCCCACCACCCAACGCCGGCGCTGGGGAGGCTGCAGTCCCTGAGATGTCCCACCAAGAGTCGCTCAGGCCACCAGTGGCTGTGTCTGGGCTGGGGACGGGGAACCCGGTGCCTTCGCCTCTGCCTTGGAGGTGGGTGACGGAGCTACTGGGGTACAGAGGGGACACTTGGGGTGGTTCAGCCAGGAAGTGATGACCAGCCCCCAGCACAACACAGAACCGCTTTCCTGCCTCCTGCATTTCCAGGCCGTCCCTCTTTCCCTTTGGCATGTGTGAGTTGTAACATCCAAGCTGGGCTCCCCACCTGCCTCACCAGCTGCCTAAGAGAGGAGAGAAGACTGTGTGTGGCAAGACAGGCTGCACCCGCCTGGATGGTGGCCCCGTCTGGCATCCTGGAGCACCTGCTCTATGCTGCGGGGGACCCCAGGGGTCTGGCTGCCTGCTGTCCACCCCTCTGGGTAACTGATGCTCACATTCCCCTCTGGGCTCTGGGGTCCCGGCCAGTCAGTTCATTCCACACTCCAGGCAGAATGATCGGCCTGCAAAGGGGTACCTGGTCTGATTCTAGCTAAGACAGTCAGGATCAGCCTTCTGCTCCTCCCTCCAAAGTTGACCCCAATGGGGGTGCAGGAAGCGCAGCAGCCGTCTTGCCGGAGGGGGAGCCCAGAGCTTCTGAGGCTCCCGACGCCATGCTTGAGACTGCAGCCAGCCCCGCAGAAGGCAGACCCCAAAGAGAGAGGAAAACTAGGTCCCGAAGACCTCGTTTGAGTCTCGGATCGGCTGAGCTGACACATTCCCTCTTCCGTACAGGATCGAGTTTTCCTTCAGTCCCAACCAGGAATGACCCAGCCAACAGACACAGCGAGGTGGGTGCACCACAGGGCCAAGGACTCAGGGCTCCCCCAGGCTCGAACGCGAGGCAGGGACGTCTTTGCGTGTCTGTCTGTGCGTACACATGCCTGAAATTAAAAAAAAAAAAAATTGGCCCTACTCAGTGTGCTAAAGGAACCTAAGGAAGGAGGTTTCATCCTGCTGCAGCCAGTGTCCTGGAGCAAGCAGCTGCAGCTCCGCAGACCCCTGTGGTAGCCAGGGACGGAAACTGGGGACTCTTCCTTAGGGGAATGTGAACTCCTGGGAGGTCCCAGCCAGAGCCTCCTGTTCTGGCTGCTCATTCCCACCTGGAGACCTTCCTTTTGGAGCTTTTGTGCTTTTGACTAATTGGGGACCTACTTCTTTGCACTGGCATGGAATCTCTTATTTTAAATGCAGCTCGACTCAGTTTTCAAAATCAGCAGACAGCACTGTGAAGCCCGGCGGTGTTCATGCTGCTCCGCCACCATGGGTCCTCACCCGCCCTCCCTGCCTCTGGGCCTCCGCAGCGTGGCCCAGAGCTGCCGTCCTCTCTCTGGGCTGCTTCGGCCCCTCTGTGTCCATACCTTGAGCCGGCCCATCCTCTCCGGCGTCCACACAGCTCTCTGCTTCCCTGCCCACCTCCACCGGCCAGTTCTGGCACACCCCTGGGGAGCTCACACTCTCACATCCTCCCAGAGCACCCGTGCAGCCTGGTGGCCTGACCTTCCGCCCTCTTGCCCGTCTGGGCCCTTGTGCCTGCGGTTCCTCTCTTTAGACCTCCCGGGGAGAACCTCAGCCCGCGCCCACAAGCCCACGCCACCCGCATCCCGTGGCACGCTTCCACAGAAGGGGTCCCGCTCCAGAGTGGATGCCAGAGGGACTGGGTCTGCTCTGGGTCCCCGCCCCTTCCGCAGGCAGGCTGGTTCATTCACAAATCCCCACGCCCACGCCCACAGGTGTCTCCCTGCGCACACCGCCGGCTTCCTTCCTGCATCTGCGCACACACACTCCCACGGCTTCCCCTTCCTGCAGACACGCGCCCACACAGCCCGAACTAGGGACGGGAGGAGATTCTGTCTTCTGCAAGGAGTTTTCATCCTCAGGTGGGCGGGGTGGGGGGATTCAGTGCAGGCTATTTCCAAGTCTGAAGCAACTTCCTTTGGTGGATCCTGGGGATGTCAGGCAATTCCAGAGAGGCAGGAAGTTGAAAGGGGAAAAGGTGGGGGCTGGGGAATGAGGGAGGGGTCCAGACCCCATCACACTTTGGTGCACCTTGCCGTTTACCCAGCTGCTGGCACCGGGGCCTGGAGAGGCGTCATTTCATTAGCTTTCCAGGTGCTTTACAAACATGCTTTCTACGTTGGAAAATAGTCGATCAATATTCCTCCATCTTTGCATTCTATCTCCTGAGTGTGACTGAGTAAATTATCTTTCACGATGATGCTCACTATTGAGTTGTTAGGCATCTGCCCTCGTCAGGAGCCCCATGGAGAGCTCCAGTGCTGCAGGAATTTCAGTCTGCAGAGCCCCATGGGTAAAATGTCTGTACAGCTCCACTTTACAGATCGGGGTACTGAGGCTCCAACGTGCCCAGGGTCTCACACTGGATGTGGCAGAACTGAAGCTTTGAGCTCAGGTCTGCTGACAATTCAGCCCTAATCTCACCCACCAAGATGTAATGAATGCATTGTGCTTTAGAAATTCCCGTTGGATTTGGAAAAAAAAAACAAACTCAATTTCTTCTGCTGGAGCCCATTGTTCCTCTAAGGTGGCTTCAAAATAACTCAGCAGTCCTTGGAGAGAATGAAGTGGTCTCATATGCGTGTGTTAACACTTTGCTGTTCGGAGTCTTAAAATCCACCACAAGTGAGCTTCCCATAGCTGGAAACGTAGTTGATTGATCCTTCCATCCCAGCCTTCTACAGATAGGAGGTGCCCAGGCCATGTTGAGAGGAAATTAAATAAAATCAGATTCAGGGTTTGGTTTTAGATGTGTGCCCAGATAAGCTCATTAGGGGATCAGCAGTAACAAAAATAACACGGAGCAAATAAGTCCACCAGGGGCCGAGTGGGCTCATGCTCTCCCAGGCCTGCAGCTGCTTTACCAAACTTGCGGGCTCTCTGAGCTGGGGAGGCAGGCCACAGGCAGAGCCTGGCCCCAGGGCTGCACGGGCACCCCTGCTGGGCCACCTTCCAGATTCTGAGCACCCATCTGCCCCCGGAGTCTGTGCTGCTCGTGGGCCGGGCCCTGTGCAAACACGCTTGTGCTCTTCGCACGCTCAGATGGAGGGATCGCCCGTGCACACTTGCAAAGGGGGAGGGCGTGCAGTCCGGACGTGAGCCTGCGTCTGAACCGGGGCACACGTCCTCTTATCTCTCGCTCGCTGAGCAGGGCTGGCGTGAGCCTTCGGGATGACACACGCGTCACAAAACGCTGCGCGCGGAGCCCGGCTCCCAGCAGGCGCTGGGGAAAAGCAGTTGATCCCAACCACTTTCTTGCACATTTCTGCCATGGCTGCTGGCTCCCCTTGTGACACACAAACACACGCCAAGAGCCCGGGATCCATCAGGAGGTTCCCGTCGTCTTAAACCCATTCTGCTCAAGTCCCGGCTTTTGCAATTTCCCAAAGATGGCTCCCGCCCCCGCCCCCAGGGAGAGCCGAACCTTCCCGTCCCCAGGTGAGTCCTGAGCCCGTCCCTGGCGTCCCTGCCATGTTTCCATTTCCAGTTTGCTCCTGCCCTGGCCCTCGTCCCCGTGCCCTGGCCCCCGGGACTGGTGAGAGAGAGCCAGACAATGGAAAGCGGAATCCAGTCACACACACACAAAAAAAGATTATGAAAATGTAAAGTAAATAAATATGGATGTTGAGGACCTAATTCTGATAAGCGGATTTTCAAAATTAGCCATTTGCAAGAGTAGATTAAACATATTTAATGTGGTGGGTGGAAGGAAGTCGATTAAGATGCACACAAACCCCATTTGAGCAGATTCCAGGGAGGAGGGCGGCCCCCTTTGCGGCAGCGTGTTCGAGGGGATAAACGCCGAATGCCTCTTAAGAGCACTAATTTGCTGTTGTCATGCTGGTAAACAGGCCTCCTGGAAAGGGGCCACTCGCGGCCGTCTGTACACAAGGCAGACCACAGGACTGGGAGGGGACCACTGGGTGGGCCGGGCCGGGCGCGGGACCTGAGGCAGAGGGCCAGCCCGGGGCGTGGGGGACCTCATGGCCGGCAGGGATGCAGGAAGGCGCCAAGGACAAAGGAATGGCACCAGCCCTCCCCTCACCTTCCCAACCAGCCGCCCCCCACCCCATCCTCTGCAGAGAGGATGCTGATCCCAGAATACCTTGCAGCTCCTTCCATGGCAACAGCCGCCCCCCCTCCCAGCACTGCTCTGCCTCCTGCCTTCCTTCCCGCTCCTCCTCACAGCCCGCTCCATCCCTGGAGCCAGGCCTCCCAAGGGGGCTGGCGGGGCTGGCGGGGCTGGCGCACCCCCTCGGGCAGGTGGCTGGTCCCGTCCTCGGCGGAGGAGGGGCAAGCAGGCAGTCACCAGCACAGACACCAGACCACCTGGAAGCAGGAGGAGAGAGGGTCCGATCCCAAAATGACCAGGCTCTGTCCTTCTCCAGGACACAGCGTGCAAGGACCTTAGAGCCCTAAAAAGCCCAGGCTGTGTTTTAGGTTTGAGGAGACAGAGCTGGACCGTGGTCACTGCCACCCGGGCTGAGGGCAGAGAGAAACCAAGATCTAAACAAACATCCGATGCCTTTCAACGTGATCCCCACGTCTGGACTTGGGAACAATCTTAAATTGTTTCTAGTCTGTTGCTTATAGAACCTCAGTCTCCGAGTCACCACGGGGCCCTGATGTCTCAGCCAGGGTGGCGCTGTCACGGAGTGAGGGCGCAGAGAGCACTTACCCAGCGCCAACCCGGGTCCGAGCGCTGCCCTTCACCTGCCCCATGTAATTCCCCAGCTGGGATGGGCTGCCCCGGCCCTGCCGGTCTGCTCCCTCCCGACCTCTCTGACCACCTCTCCCCACCCCCGGGGACGCCCCTGCCACACCGGTAGCACTCTATGCCCATTCCTGCCCCAGGACCTTTGCGTTTGCTGTTCTCTCTGCCACCGATTACAGCAGCCAGTAACTCTGCATCCAGGCCTCGGCTCACAGGCCAGCTCCCCAGAGAGGCCGCCACCTCCGGGCCAGCCGCCACCACCTCTGGCAGCCCTGGCGTTTTCCTGCCTTCAGGCAGTTGCCACTGTTTGTTTGTGATTTTATCCTCTGCATCCTGACCCCATGCAAACAGGGGCCCGAGTGTCTGGGAGAGCTGCGTCCAGCACTGAGGACGGGCTTGCCCACGACCGTGCAGGGGTGGTGTAGGGGAGCCAGGGGTGGAGCCTCCCGCACCCCGACAAATGCCACAGGGGTACATGATGGGGTCGGTGAGACAGACGGGGACGGGGCCCCACCCCCTGCAGCCCCTGCTCCTTCTACTCCCTTGGAAGCAGGGCTCAGGGGAGGCAGGACGGGGAGGTGGGCTCTGCTTCCGGCCCGTCTCACAGGCGAGGCAGCTGCGGCACAGGTGTCAGCCCCGCGAACGCCCACCGCCACTGGGTGGCACAGTGCAGCTCGCACCCAACAGGCTGGGGCGGGGAGGAGGAAGTTGAGGCAGATTCTTGCCCCAGAAGCATGACACCTCGGCCTAACGGGGTGGTTCGCAGATGTTTCGAAGCAGGAGAATCGTCGGAGTCGTCACTTAAAGGCTGTTGCCGCAGCCGGCCCAGCTGGGGTCCCCCAGGCAAGACCGAGGGGCCCAGAGTCTGCACGTTTGACACCCACCCCCAGGGGACTCTGGGGCGGGAGCTACGGGGACACCCACACGTTGACTGGGGGGCACTTGTCCTGGCCGGGAACCAGGGCAGCCACCACTGTGGTGGCCCCTCCAGAATCATCCTTCCCTCTACCCGAGGCTCCGTCCCAGTCCTCTCCCCTCCTCTCAGGAGTGCGGCTGTGAGGCTCAGTGACACCCGTGGGACTTGCAGGGGCTGAGGGGCCTGGAAGTGTAGTTTTGGGGGGGTACTGGAGGGAGGAAAGGCATCCGGCTAAGTTCTTCCCTGTTGTCCCTGTGTCTGGCCGGCCCACCCAGAGCGGGGACCGTCCCCCTCAGCGGTGACCCCCATGGGGGCAAGTAGGAGCCTCAGGTACAAGGGACAGGGCTGGCTTGGGTCCTAAGGAGGAGGCTGCCGCATGCAGCTACTCAGGAGATGGTGTGCTGACCCCAATGCCACTCGGAGCTGTGCTTAAGAAGGGCCTCATCCCCTCTGCTGAGCCCTGTCCCTTCTGCGGTGGGTGTGAGGTCTGGACAGGTCCCCCAGAAGCCCAGCGGGGGCAGCCTGGCAGGTGAATGAGCCAGGTTGTCCCACCTTCACCTCCACATGCAAGATGTGACTCCATGGAAGGACGCTATCCGTGGGGGGTGCCGTCCACGGCCTGGGCTGGGCAGGCAGATGCTGGTCTGTTTGCTGGAGGGGGACCGTCCTCAAGGGAGGGGAGCTGGGGTAGGCAGGAGGGCAGGTGTGGAAATTCCAAGTGCGGCAAACATTTCCTCAGTAGTAGCCTTGTGCCAGGCTCTGGGCCAAGCCGGGGCAGGGTGGTCTCCTCTGCCCAAAGTTCCCAAGCACCAGGCGAAGGATCCGAGAGCCCAGCCTCCTGCCCTCCTCAAGGGCTCCCAGGCCCTTGCGGCGAGGCCGGCGTGGCTTCTGTGGAAGGTGAATACTGGGCGCAGCCAGGCTGGGGCAGCGTGGCGACCTCCCAGGCAGGCAGTGGCCCAAGCCAGTGACTACAATATTAAAAGGCTTCCATCCCAGGTGGTGAGTGGCTGCTGCCTCTGGCTCCCGGAGGTCCCTGCTCCTCTGTCCTGGCTGCTCTGCCCCCACGTCCAGACTCCAAAGCCTCCTGGGCCTGTCTGGCCTGTGGCCACAGCCCTGCTGCCTGGGCACCCCGGCCCCTCTGGTTGTCAAACACTGTGACCCAGGTTTCAGGAGGATTTGGTGCAGACCTGACCTGAAGTCCCCCCTAACTACAGCATCTCCGTCCGCTGAACCTGGTTCAGCAGAAAGACCCAGACTCAGACCTGCCCCGAAATGACCATCCCCAAGCCTCGGTTTCCTTCTCCATTAAAACAACAGCGAAGGATATCGCTCCCTGCCTATTCCCAGGCCCTCGAGGTGCACAGGGGACGTGGGGCCCACAGGACGTGTTGCAGGTTCGAGCGAGCACTCAGAGCCTCCTAGGCCGCAGAGCCCTGGGCCTCCTGCAGGCCGGAACTCAGCTCCCGCCCCCACCCGAAACCTTTCTTTCCCAACGACCAATATTTTAAAATTAGTGTTTGGTTCTGAACGAGAGCAAAAATCTTGAGAATTTTTCATCAAGGACTCGTTTTCATCCGTATTTGCCGAACCTCAGCCCGGGGTCTCCACGGTTCATTATCTGATGTGGGTATTTTTTCCTCTCTTACCAACGTGCTGCTTTCTGAATCCAGTAGCCTGTGTTGGCGGGAAGCTCGGGCCTCCCACGCACTGCTCAAACTGGCCTTTCAGGCTGGCGCGCCGGGGGAGGGGCATGGCGGGCCCCACACCAGATGGCTCTGGGCGCCCCGGCAGGGTGGCAGAGATGGGGGGCCGGGGGAGGAGGGCACTGAGTGTGGAGGTCAGCAAACGCAAGGCCAATGCCCCCAAGGATAGGGTGCGGCTGGAAAAGTAGGAAAATGATATTGAGCCAACCACAGGATGGTGGAAGGTGCCGCCCAGCTGGGGACTTGGCTGCAACCCTTCCCTCAACCTGGGGGTGGGAACAGGGGAACACTCCAGAATCTAACAAGACAGAGAGGTTGGCAGGAGGATCTGTGAAGCCCAGTCAGGAGGGAGGGGTCTGTGGTCAGGAGCGAGGAGCGTGGGGACGGGAGCAGGCACCCCGAGGCCCACCCGCCCTCCTGGCCCCCTGCGCCCTGCCTGCAGAGCCCGCTCCAGACCCCGGGGGCTGCCTTCCTGCGGGAACAACCCGTCCTTGAGCCGGTGCTGATAGATGGAGAAGACAGCTCAGAGAAGGGAGGGAAGCTGCCCAGGGTCACCTGGAGAATTAATGTCATAATCAAGAATACCAACCGGGCCTCCTATTTACTAGATAAAATAGCACTGGGGGTGTGCTGAGAGAGACGGGAAAATAGAATTTGAAATCATTTTTTATTTCTCTGCAAATGTAGTTGGTGTCGGGTTTTTTTTCCCCTCCTTTCCCCTGGAGACGCTACAGCTGCCACTGCCTTTTTCCCGTCCACACGTGGACACCAGACCCCGTGCCTCCCTGGATTTGAGTCCCCTGCCCCCTGCCTGCCGGGGCAGCTTCTCAGTGCGGGATACAGGGAGGCTCTGCGGGGGGTCACCAGGGCGGGGGCCGCCCCAGCAGGACAGATGTGCACCTGGGGACCCACAGCCACCACACACCCTCTCGGCGTCTGCAGCAGCTGTGGGTTCCCAAGGGCGGCTGGGGACAGAGGTTCCAATCCCTGCTCTGCCCTCAGCGGGGCCCGTGGGCAGACCCCATGAGCCTCAGAGTTCCCTCCCTGCAAGATGTGGCTGCTGTCCTAAGGTCACTGCGAAGACCAAATGCAGCCACGGAGCTCAACGTGCCCGGGTGCAGCAGGCGTGGACTGGTGGCCGGGCTGCCGGAGAAGCCGCTTGCATGCGACGGCGGAACTGGGAGCGTCTGTGAGGACAACTTCTGTGGGGACTTTCAAGAGCTATGAAATTAATTGGAGGGTGTTAACTGTAGAAATAAAGTAACAGAAGGAAATTACCTCTAAAGAATTAGAACAAAGCAATTACTGAGAAAGAAAATGATGTCGGAGAGAAGCAAGACACAGGCGACAGCCGGGGCGCGGGGACCCAGCAGGCACAGCCGTCAATCAAGGAGCCGCAGCTGTCGGAGGCCAGAGGGACAGCAAGGCCCCCGGGGCTCCCCTCCCCGTGCGGAGGTAGGAAACTGAGGCTGGCGAGAGACAGAGACCAGGCCACACGGCTGAGCCCAGGTGTCCAAGCAGGGGGCAGACGCAAGGTGAGGGACAGTGGCAGGTCTGGACTCTGGTCTCTGTGCTGCCATTCATGGCTGAGGCCTGGGGCACATCACTGAAGGAGACTGAAAACAAGAAACTCTAAGATCCTTTCCACGTCCCACATCTAGGAGTCGAAGTTCTCTGGAATGTCAGGGCAGGGGGCATGTGCTGGGGCATTAGTGCCAGCTGGACCAGGAGCTTGGAGAGAACTTGGAATAAAAATGGAACTAGGCTGAAATCCCTTTCTGGGTATTGGGCAAGTCCTCTACCTCAGCGTTGTCACCTGTCAAATGGGAAGCAGCAGCTCCGCCTGCAGATGCAGCTGGGCTACCATGTGAGAAAGCCCTCTGTGAGGCTGGGACAGAGCTGATACCCCTCTCTGCCTTGCTTGGCCCCTTGGAGTAAGACAAGACAATCAGCCTACCTCGTCCTCTTGGCCTCAGTGTTTGGTTTCGGGAGTGGGCACGTGACCTAATCCAGATCAATCAGAAAGAAACTTGGAAGGTTTGCAGTCAATGCCTGGCGGCAGATGAGTTCTCCCCCATGTTAAACAGGAAGCCCGCGGTCTGAGGAGCTATTAATACTAGATGGTCTCACGGGGAGTCCTGGATCCAGCCATACCTGAAGCCAGACCGCTACGCAAAGCAACACAAGTTTGCTAAAGCCAGCCTGGCTTAGTCTCAGCCACCACTCCATAAAGCCTCTCCCATGCCACGGAGTCGCTGGCTCATTTGAAACTGAGACTCCCTTCCCAAAAGTGCCCACTCCAGGGCGGGGATTTTCACCTGCAGCCTGCTCCGTCACACCAGGTTGCCGCTCGGCCTGGCACAGCCCCTCCTCCTCAGGAGCGCCGCATGCGTACCTGGCCACGGGGCGCCACCAGAAGCAGCCTCCTCTCTGTGGGCCCTGTGCGGCCGGCTGGGCTCGCGGCTGGGCTCGCAGCTGCACTGCAGGCAGGCGGCAGCCCCGGCTGCTCGGACGGGTCTGCGCCAGCCGGAACAGGAGGGTGCGTCATCCAAACGGACGGCACCAAGAGCCGGCAGGGCAGGCAGCGTTTGCACCACGTTGCCCCCTGCTCTGCTGCCCCCATCTGCCTGCTTTGAGCGCGCCTCACCCAAACCCCGTCACAAACCCATCCGCATGTCAGAGACTCAACTCGCTCCTCCTCCACTTTGAAAAGAAGAACCGAACCCAGGAGTGGGCAGTGTTCAACCTACGGGATGCGCTCGGTGATGATGGAGTTTTAGGCACCCTAAAACCATGACAGAACCACGAACGGCACGTCTGGACGCAGACGAACTTCTCCAGCCCCCTCGCGCCCCCCACCGAGCCCTCATTGTCCCCACGGTTTCTTCCGCTGACCGCGAACTCTAGATCCTACCTCCTCGGTGACTGCACTCAGTCCTTTCCACACGGATTCCCGCTCAGCCTGTGCTCAGCGAGGCAGGGCTCTCTGGGCAGGGGTGCCCCCGCCTGTCCCCTCTGTGCCTGGGGTCAGGTTTTCTGCGTGGCTAGGTGGGAGCCATCACTGGCCGCAGGGCTTTGAAGGGGAACCTCCTGGGGAGCTGGTCCCTGGGAAGTCAGGGCTTCCCCAGGGCGATGTTGCCGCAGACTTTACCCCGTGGCCGGATGGCCCCCACCCCCACCCTCAGAGCCGGACCCCTCACCCCAGAGGCCACTGTCCTTGCCAAGTGCCGGGCACGTCCCTAAGGGCCTCAGGTACCTTCTCTCATTTAGTCCTTGAAACTGGCCTGTGAAGTAGGTACAGTGACTATCTCCACTGTGCAGGCTGGGAAAGTGGGGTCAGAGAGGTCAAGTAGCCTGCCCAAGGTCACCCAGGCAGGGAGCAGCACAGCGGGATTCAAGCCCAGGGAGGCTGGCTCCAGAGCCGAGACTTGGCCTGTGTGCACCGTGAGGCCTCCCTGTCACGCCCTGCGCTGCTTCCCTCCTGCCGCTCCCGTTGGCCGCCACTCGCTGCCTCCCGCGTGCCAGGAGCTAGGCCCTGTGCTAGGTGCACTGCGGTCTTGGTTTCATCCTCTACTCGCGACCAGCCTGCAGGGTGGACCCATGAACCCCATTTCACAGATGAGAACACTGAGGGCGACTGACCTCAGGTCATGGTAGCTGGGAAATGACCGCTGGGATTTAAACTCCGGCCCGTCTGATTCCAAAGCCCCTGCCTGCTCTGCCTTCTGGGGTCCAAACCCTGCTGAGCTGTAAGCCTACAAGGAACTTTTTGTTTTGAAACTGTTCTCCATCCGTAGGAACTTGCACAAACAGTACAGAGAGGCCCCATGCGCCCTTCACGGGACTCCCCCAGTGTTGTATCTTACATAACTGTAGTGCGACTCCAAGCCCAGGAAGCTGCCATGGGTGGGCATAGTGTGTGCGGGCCATGCCACATCGCTTTGTCACACGTGGGGCTTCACAGAGCCACGACAGTCGTCAAGATGCAGAACCGTTCCTCACCACGAAGATGTCCTTGTGCCACTCACTCCCGGTCACACTCCCCTCCTCCCTCCACCAACACTAGCTCCTGGCCAGCACAAGTCTGTTTGCCACCTCTGTAATCCTGCCCTGTCTAGAACATTACATAACCAGAATCACAAAATACGTTCTCTCCTGAGAGTGGCTCTTTCCCACTCACAGAGGCCTAATCTTAAACATCTACCGAGTGCCTACTCTGTATTAGGCACACATCACCCCCTTTCAAGAGTAGATTGCATAAGACTCTTTCAGTGGCAAGTGACAGAACCCACTTCAGACAATGCTAGGAAAAAGGGATGTATTGGCACCGGAAACTCAACAGTCCAGAAGTGGAGCTGGCTTCAGGCCCAGCTGGATCTAGGGGCTTGTTAGGACTGCTCTTACTATCCGTGTTCTGGCGCCGGGCTCCTCTCTGCCGGTTTTCCTCGCAGGCTGGCTCCCACCACTTGGTGGCCACCGGTCGCTCTGCCCCACAACCTGCTCACTCACAGGCCCAGGGCAAGGAGCACCCATTTCCTTAGGAAATTTCCAGCAGAGGTTCAGGCCCTGACTTTTCCAGCTTGGCACTCACCTGTCCTGAACCTCTCACCGAAGAGGGGTGAGTTTACAGTGTTCTGATTGGCTAATCCTTGGTCCTGTGTCTCTCCTGTCAGCCCTTTCCAAGTCACAGGGACTGAGGGGAGGGGCTGAGGAAAACTGGGGGTGCTGCTGCCAGAGGAAGGGGCGCTACCCCAGGCTGGGCCTACCAGGCAGACCGGTGGTTGCCCTGTTTGGCACCAGGGATTGATTTCACGGAAGACAATTTTGCACGGTGGGGCTTGGTTTCGGGGTGATTCAAGTGCACTGCGGTTGCTGTGCAGTCAGGCCTCTCTGCGGACGGTGACCTGCGTTTGCAGCCGCTCCTGGCGCGGGCATCACCGCCTCGGCTCTGCGCTGATCACCAGGCATGAGATTCTCACAAGGAGCCGCAGCCTGGGTCCCTCCACGCGCGTTCACAGTGGGGTCCGCGTTCGTACGAGAATCTGGTGCCGCTGGAGACAGAGCGGAAGTGGGGCTTGTGCGGCGACCTGGGCGACGGGCAGCGGCCGCACATACAGATGCAGTTTCGCAGTTTCGCAGCTCGCCGCAGCCCACCTCCGGCTGTGCCGCTAGGTTCCTGGTGCGGTCTGTGGCTGGGGGTCGGGGACTGCGAAGGTAGATGAGAGTGTTGTAGCACCTCGGCTCAACGGGTTTGTTTTTCAAAATACATGAAAAAGTCAGGTTTGGAAAGACTCAGCAATCCCCCAAACTCAGAGCTCTCAGTCCCAGGAAATGGCCCCGCAGGAACTCTCGAACCCCAGGCTTGTGACTGTTGTTTGCTTTCTCCTCTTCCAAGCTGTCTCCCGCCCCCATGCCCTTCTGGAAATGCCCACTCTCTCCTTATTTCCATGCTCAGATGCAAAATGGAAAGAGTCTGGCATCGAGCAAAGCTGGGCTCACACCCAGCTTTTACACCGGGCGTTTTAGCTCCCACCTCGGCCTGGCTGTGGCCTCTGGTCTCTGCGCCTCTTCGGTCTCTCTGAGACTCTGCAAAGGGACCACCGGACTGGGCAGGGCCCCGGGAGGCCTCCAGCGGAGGCTGTCCCTGAAGAGGCCTTCCTGGGATGCAGGCTGGCCCCGAGCCACTCACAGTCACATCCCCACGCGTGTGCGGGCGCTGGCACCCACTCCACGTGGGGGCTGCCACGTGGCTCCACCGGAGCCAGGAAGGAGAGGGCCGCCGTCCAACGGCTAGGACAGGCAGATGGAGCGAGTGACTCAGCACAGGGGAAGATGTGGTCAGAGGAGAGGAATAAACACGAAGGCTGGGGGCCACGCCTGCCACGGCCCTCACAGAGCTGGGCAGGAACAGTGGGGCCCGACGGTGACAGAGCTGGGAGGTGGGGATGGGGGAGACAGATGGCCCACCAGGCTCAGTGGAGCGAGGACAGCCGGACAGGTGGCCTCGTTAAAGAAACCGGGCGCGTGAGCCGGCCGGGCTCCGTAGGGGCAAGGGCCCAGGGCGGGCTCCCTCCTGGCCGGGCCTGCCCCATCCTGCCTGACATGGCCTTTCCTCTGGGTCTGTCCCAGGTGTGTTCACTGCTGGGACCAGTGGCTCAGAAGCACAGGCCACAGCACACAGGACGGGAAGCCCCTGTCCCAGGACAGCCTCCCGTCCTCACTGCTGACGAGACTATCTTTTGAGCACTTGCCACCCAGCCACGGTGCTGGGCCTGGAAGCGCATCACCCCCGCGGTGCATGCAGCCCTCCTCCTCCAGTCCCCCCTGCGTAGAGTCTGCCTCAGCAATCACCTCCTCCGAGAGGCCCTCCCTGACCACCACATCTGAAGTGGCCCCATCACTTCCCAGCGCAGGACTCCGTTTGGTCCGTCAAATCCGCCCCGTGCCTCTGCTCACTGGCTTTGTCCCTGCGGCAACAGGACAGACATCTCTCAGGACACGGCTGGGTCCGGCTTGTCCTTGGCTGTGTCCCAGGTCCTAGAACAGTGCCTGGCACATAGTAGGCACTTCAAACATGCGTGCGGGCTGAACCTTCCCAGCTGGGGGAGTGGGGAATGGGGTCCTGCCTGTCCCCGTCCCACACCCAACTTGCTCTTCCTTCTGGCAAGTGGCGGGAGGAAGGCGACCGTCCTCCGCCTCACGCGCCACATACTTACTTGTCTCCTTCATTCCGTCTCCCCCGCCAGAGGAGAAGCTTTAGGAAAGCAGCACTTTTTGTCCGCATCCCAGTGCTTTTTTGGTTCAGTGAATGCTCCTGGGGTAGGTACTGTCACCTAAGACTGGGAGGGGAGAGCCCGCCTTCCAGAGGGTGAGGGGGGCCCAGAGGAAGGGACCTGCATGCTTCTGGAGGCCAGGGCCAGAGCAGAGGCCAGAGCCAGGCAGCCTGCCCCAGACCCCACCTTGTCCTGGCTGCTGGGGAAGACACCGGGGGACCTGGGCTAACCACAGCAGCCAGAATGGCAGGCGGAGACTGGCCCCCAGTGGTCTTCAGGTCGTGACTCCTGGAGCCTGCGAGTATGTTCTCCCACAGAGCACAGGGGATTTGCAGATGCGACGAAGTTCAAGACCTTAGGATGGGAAGGTTTTCTGGGGCTACCTGGGGGGGCCCTCGATGGCACCTGAGTGTCCTTCCAGGGGGGCCGGGGGAGCGCTGCCTACAGAAGGAGGAGCTGTGACAACAGAACAAGGGGCTGGGGTGACGTAGGGAACGGGACTTCTGTCAAGGCAGACGATGTCCCTGGAAGCTAGAAAGAGCAAGGAAGTGAGCTCTGCTCTCGAGGCTCCAGGGCAGCCAGCCCTGCCGCCACTGTGGCTGCAGCCTGGTGACACTCACTTTGGACTTCTGGCTTCTAGACCTGCAAGAGAACAGATGTGTGTTGTTGAAAAAGTCACCAAGATGAAGTGTCTCCACCGTGCCGATGAGTACGGATGGAGCTCTGTTGCACAGTCAGTGAACACTCTTAACCACTGAATCGGCACCTTCAAATGGTCAGAGTGGCGAATTTTATGTCGTGTGTTCTTTACCACAATTTTAAAAAAAGGAAAAAAGTCACCAAACTTTGTGATTTGTGACAGCAGCCACAGGACACGAACACAGCCCGCGTGTGACCAGCCAGCCCCAGGGAAGCTGCGTCGTGTTGGGGAAGGCCCGCCCGCTCCTCCCGGGGTGGTGCCTGCCCCAGCGGGGGACAACAGGCTCTGGTGAGTCAGCCACGCACACCTCGCGTCCTGCTGCTGCCGTCCCCGAGCGTGGGTTTCTGCTGTGATCCCCGGCGTCCCTGCAAGGAAACAGGCTCAGAGAGGTGAGGTGACAGGCCAAGGCCACACACTGAGAAGCAGAGCTGGGAATTTGAACACCGAGGTCTCATCGCTGCTGGGCCACCGGCGTCCAAGTGCCCAAATACCACTTTTTAGCAGCTTCTCAAAAAGCTGCAGCATTGCCTTCTTTCTCTGTGTTTATAACCAGGCGATCTCCAGTTAGTCACAGCCGGAGAGTCTCCTTCTGTCCTGATACACCCACACGCGGCTCCGAGATGGCACGGGCAAGCGCAGAGAAACGAGCTCGCTCGCACGCCACGCACAGCCCTCCGCGGCCACAGCTCGGCCCCAGATGGCGGGGGGGACGGCATTCCCGTGGCCAGGGCCCCCCCTGCCTGCAAGGGGGCCTCTGCTGGGCGCGGACCACACTGGGTGTCATTTTCAGTTGGCTCGCAACGTTTAGCACCAGGAGACTGCTCCTCAGAATCAGAAGTCAGGACAGCAGTCAGCTCTGTTTCTGGGTGGTGGGGCCACGCTGGGCCACGCCACGGTAACAAGCACATCCAGGTCTCAGGAGCATCCCCCGCAGATGTCTGTTTCTTCTCGTGCTACACACCCAGCGCACGTGGGCAGGGCTCTTGTCCACTCTGACACCGAGGGAGCCGGGCTGATGGAGGCGCCACCATCGTTTAGTGGCACCTGACATACGTGGCCTTGTCAGTTGCCGATTCAGGAAAGAAGAGGCAGGAGGAAAGGACACACGGATGCTGCACAGTGTCAGCAGGTGACACGCATCCGACTCCCACCCACTGCCCAGTGACTGGCATCAATCGTGTGTCCCATCTGCACCCCAAGGGGGCTGAGAAGTACAGTCTTCTGTGACCACGAGTTCCACTAGTTCCAATATTGGTGAGCACTTGTCTGCCTCACCTTCCCCTGTGGTAGCAGTTCACGGGAGCTGAGTGAGCACTGCCACCCTCAGGGCATGCTGCCGTGGACGGGTGTTCACGATGTGTACTGCAAAGCTCCAAGAGGCACCATTCATGTTGCAGTTTCTGGGATCGGCACTCTGCAGTTGTGCAGTGCACGACCTGTAGGACTATCTGCAGCACTGGGGCAGCCCAGGACGGACCGGAGCGAGGGTGAAGTCACGGCAGCCGTGGAGCAAGAGCCTCTTCCCTCTGACTGACACCCGCCAGACCGAGGGTGGGGGGCCTGTGCCTGTGCCCGCTCCTTCCCACCTGGGTCTGCCCCTCCTCTCCGTGACAACAGCAGGGCCCCGTAACCTCTGGGCATCAGTTTGGGATGCTGAGAAATAGAGGGTGGGCCTCCCGGCCTCTCGGGACACTTTTCCCTCTAAGAGTCTCCAACGGGAGCCTTTATAGACTCACCCGGGTGTTGTTTATGGACAGCTCCACGTGCTGGCGCGGCCCAGCCTGACCTGGCCTTGACAGGAGATGGCAGCCCCCACGTGCAGGGCGTGGGCCAGGCCTGGCGTGTTCTGCATGAGCTGTGATTGTTGTCCTGTCTGCTCCCGCAGTTCCCTGTGGAAGCGAAGGCTGGGCGAGGTGACGTGGTAAAGCCAGGCCCGCGGCCTGGGCTGCCCGGAGTGCAGGCTCCCGGGGCTGGGCCTCCGTGTTGCCCCCACACTCCCCCAGCAGGCCCGTGCCTCCCCACAAGGAGCAGGCAGGTCAGTCTCATTAGCCACCCCTAGCGGTGGGAGGGAACTCTGGTCCTGAGCCCTGTCCGGCAGCTGGGCAGGTCACCCCAATATCACACTACCCAGCACCCAGCCTCCTGTCCCCAACCCCTGGCTTCAATTCAAGGAGTGAACCGGCTCTAGGCCAGGTGGAGCCCAGCTCAGGGGGCGCTGGGGGACTACCTCGAGGAATGCAGGTGGGCACAGGTGGGGCTGAGAAGATTCTGGTAGCTTCTAAGCCCTAAGGCCCATCTGGAGGAGGCTTGTGCCTCGCGCTAGGCCTGCTGTGCGCAGGACAGAGGAGGGAGGGAGGGACTGCGGCCTCAGTGTCCATCTCTGCAGTGCTCGGGGCCCATGGAGATCCCCCAACCCCCACGGCAGGTTTGGGCCCGAGAAGGGCCAAGTCATGATTTGGGGGTTGTCTTTCTTACGGGCTTCCGATATCTCCTGTTCATCATGCTTGAGGGCAGCTTTAGGAAGAGGTTTTATGGCTGCTGAGGAAAGAGTAAGTAATGCGAGTCGGGGAGGGGAGGGAAGCAAATTCATGGAGTCCTTCTGCAAATGCTGCAAGCAGGCGAGGCAGACAGATGGCCTGCAATTACCCGCTGCATCCCGGCCGTGCCCCGCTCCCTCCCGCCTGGTCTCCAAGCAATCTCAGACTTTTTGTACATCTGAAGCAGAGATTGTGTACGATTTCTCTCTTCAGCAGAAGCAGCTCTCAGGTGGGGAGAGGAAGGCAAGGCGTGTTTATTCCCGAACAAAGGCAGCTGGAGATGAAACGGGAGCACCTCCCAGCCCGCCACCCACCGCTCCTGCCGTCCTCTCCAAAGTCCGGTCCCGCACCCACACCAGCTACAGAGGGAGGTTTCATTGTGTGTGCTCTGCTCGGCTTTTGCACGGTGCAGGGACGGAATAGTGTGTGGGCTGCTCCGCGGGGCTCCCCGCACGGGGCCGGTGGGGCGCAATCCCCACCCTGCCGTGTCTATGTGAGTATGGGCCAGGCAGCATCTGCATGAGTATGGGAAAGGGACCAGCATGGCCCATCATCGGGCGGTTCCCCAACCCCAGCAGGCCCCTCTGGAGTCTTCTCTTGTCGGACAGAGGCAGGATTAAGGTGTCCGGTTTCAGGGAAAGGCCCCTCACCAGCATTAGGACACTGGACGGGAGGCGGGATGCCAGGGTGGCCCTGCCAGCTGCAGGTGCACACAGCGGGGTGGGTGGAGGGGGTCGCCCCTCTCAGGTGCAGCAGCATCCTCGGCTCCGCTCCCTGCTGGCTCCTGTGGGTAAAGCAACAGTCTGGGCAGAAGAGATGGCCCGAGACTAGGACACAGAGCAGTCAGTTGCCCGACGTCAGCCAGTAGCTGTCGTTGTCAGGGTTTTGAGCACATCTGGGCTCCGCTGTACATTCAATCACGTTGTCTTTTGAACCCGGTAATACAATCCCACGGGTCCAAACACACAAGGAGATTGAAAGGCGAATGGGAAGTCTCCCCCGACCCCAACCGAGAGGCAGGCGCATCCATCCACTGCCTGTCCCTCCTTCCAGCATGTGTTTGTTGAAGTCTAGCAAAGACGAAGACATGGTCGCATTTTCCCTCTGTCTGGTGCAGAGCCTCGCATGTCCTGTAGACCGTTCTGCATCCTTCCTGCCTTGATATACTTATGGAGTGGATGCTCCGCTTTGCCCTGACACACAACGTAGGTGAAAGGCCGCTCACTGCACCATAATAACAAAAGATCGAAAGCCGCTCAGTGTCCACCCGTCAGGGGCTGGCTCCGTGAACGGGGCCTGTCCACACACTGGGACACCCTAGAGCTGTAGGGACGAGAGAGAAGGGGAGGATGAGGAAGGTTTCTCTGTTCTGACTTGGAAAGATCTCTAATGGCCGGGCTATACGAATGGAATAGGAAAGGAGGCGGGTGAATTCCCGAGAGCAAGATCACTGGTCCAAAGGGCACGTGCGTTTGCAGTTGCGATAGATACTGTCAAATCTTTTCTGGCTTCTGGATTTTTGAGTTATAATTTTAAAGACCTTTTAGTTTACTTAATATTTTCTTTGCATCAACTTATGTTTTAAACATAATCAATTTATATTAAAGGGATACCAGAATAAGGAGAAAATCACAGAAACTGAAAAAGAATGGACAAGTCAGGGTCAGTCACTATATATAATAGAATTGAATGCAATTCAGAGCGATAGAAATTTATTCTGGCTAATGTAAACAGAAAGGGCATTTATTAAGGGGTAGTTGGACCCCAGAGACCCTCTGGGAGGCCTGAGCATCATGCTTAGAGGCTGAATATCCTGGAAGAAGCTGTGGGAACATCACCACCCTTGCCCTTGACTTTGACCCCCAACCTGCCCAGCTGGGCCCTGGGTCCTGTCCTTGCTGCCTTTAGAGGCTGGGTGAGGCTGCTGCTAAAGCCAGGACTGCCCACAGATAGACGGATTCTGGGTGGTCCCCGTTTCTCTGTGACCCTGGCTAGTTGGGGCAGGTATTGCTTAGATGGAGGACCCTCACAGTCAGGAAGGGTCAGAGAGCGAAAGTCTTGCATTTCAGCCTACACAGAGGGAGCCTGGCTCTTCTTGAGCAGGAAGAAGGCTCTGGTACTGGGTGGCCAGAAAGAAGGACAAGAGTCCACTCCCAGAAAGAAGGGCCATGTGCCCAGAGACACAGCACTGCTGCTGCGCTGGTGCAAGGTGTGGGGACCAGCGTCTCAGAGCTGGGCAGAGAAAGAAGGGGTCAGGGGCTGTGACCCAGGACCCAGGGGGCAGGCAGATGGTGGCAACAGGTGTGGGGCAGCCAGTAGAGGTCTGGAGCCCCAAGAGGGGAGAGAGAGGAAGAGGAGCCCCAGCAGGGGCGCTGGGGTGGGGACCGCGGAAAGGGAGGCTGGGGAGGGGTGGAGGAGAAGTAGAGGCTCAGGACTGGAGCCAGAGGGGAGGGGAGGGACCCAGAACAACCCAGAGGCTGGAGGGAGGGATGGTGAGCGTGAGTGGGGCGTGATGAGGGTCCGGAGCTCAGGGAACAGGGATATGCCCAGAGCTCGCACCCCTAAAGGCTGCTGGGGCCCCTCCCGAGTCTGGCAGAGAAGGTGCGGGGGCCAGCAAGGGGCCAGCAGGAGAACTCGTTGTGTCCTCTGCATCCCCCCTAGTCCCTCAGAGACACCTGGACCCCACTTCGGGAAGCAGAGGCTCGAGCCCCTTAACTCCATCCTTGCTCTCTGCTGCTCTTTCCGCTGGCCGCACTGGAGGGCTTGTTCCCGGCGCTGCTTCTTCATGGCAAAGCTGTGTCTTCAGTGAGGCGGGGACCCCACCCCCTCCACGCCCTCGGCAGCCAGCACCTGGGCTGTGCGCAGAGCCTCCGTTATTCGTGGCTCTCAGATCTCGGCCAAACACACGGATCTGGGCTGGAACTGTCACTGTTTTCATCTGTAGCTCTCAGCCCTCCTTCTCTCATGATGCCTCTGCATTTGATCTTCTGCAAATTTGCCTCTTTGTTCTTGAGACAGAATCATATTGCCAGGGGCTCCCTACAGCCCTTGGTGACACAGACTGCCATGAAAATTCTCTTTAAATATGAAATTAAAAATGTCCCCAGAGCACTGAGTGGGACACCTCCAGGTGGAAATGTCACAACCTGCCATAAGACAACAGCTCAGAGCAAAGAACAAAGCAGGCCCTGAACCCGGCTGTGCGTGGATAAGCACCGAGGTCTCCCGGGAAGAGAGGCGAGGCTGGTCCCGGTTCTAACCCTCCCTAGATCAGTCGTGTTTCCTCCCTGAATTTCATATTCTAGGCTTTAAAGTTGGTGGATGATAATACCCAGAGCTGGTGAGGCTGCAGAGACACAGGCAACTGATGTGTTTTGAGGAGCAATATATGTTTCTAGAGAATTTCAGCTCATGTTTATTCACTTATCTACTGCTCATTCAACAGCACTGATTGTATCAGGCCTCGAGGAGCCGTGCCAGGGAATTCAGCTGACACTTGGTCTAAACGGGGCGACTATTGGCTCACATAACTGAAAAGTCAAGAAGTAGACTGCTTCAGTCACTGCTGGATCCAGGGGTTCAAAACTGTCTTCAAAACCCAAGCACCCACTGAACTGTACACGTAAAAATGGCTGAAAGGTGGGTGGCTCACTCCTGTGATCCCAGCACTTGGGTGGCCAAAGGGGGACATCACTTGAGCCCAGGAGTTCGAGACCAGCCTGGGCAACATAGCCAGACCCTGTCTCTACAAAAGCAAAAAATAAAAAAATTAGCTGGGCGTGGTGGCTCACACTGTAGTTCCAGCTACTCAGGAGGCTGAGGCAGGAGGATCGCTTGCGCCTGGGGGCTGGCGGTTACATTGAGCTGTGATCGTGCCGCTGCACTCCAACCTGGGAGACAGAGGGAGACCCTATCTCTTAAAAAGAAAAGCTTAAGATGGTAGTTTATGTTATGTGTAGTTTACTACATGAGAAAAACTACAAGGGAAACAACCTGAGTGCAAAGAGATGTAAAGCTCATAGGAAATCAAGAGGGGGCAGGGGGCGGAGGGGAGGGGTCATAACCTCTCTATTGGTAGGTAATAACCTATGGGCACAGTGAACACTATTCCGGTGGCGGTCACACTAAAATCCCCGACTTAAGCATCACACAAGGTATCCATGTAATGAAAACATTTCTACCTCCTTAACATTTTGAAATTAGATAAAAACTACAGGGCTACAAAATTGTAGATAAAAGCTACAGGGCTACAAAATTGAATTCAATTTTAAAAAGCAGGTGGAGGTTCCCCATACAGCAGGCAGCCCCAACGTCCCGCCATCAACATTATGTCACAGCCAATATGACATCCACAAAATTACGTCATCGGCACCGCACTGTCCTCACAGCCCCAGCTCAGCAGAAAGAAAGGCCTTCTCTCCCAATGTCTCAAGGTCGCAAGTCATTGGCTCTAGCTGAGTCATGTGACATTCCCTGAACCAATCCCTGTGAGCAGAGATGCAGTGCTCTGATTGGCCAGGCCGTATGCCCCGCTGCAGCACTGGGGTCAAAAGTGACCTGGGTACCGCTGAAACCACGCGTGGACGGGCTGGGTCCCCAGGGGACAATCCATGCGCCGAGGGCAGAGGGAGGGCACAGATGTGGGGCGGAAGGACATAGCAGGTGTGGGCTCCCAGCACATGGCTCATGACATGCCGGATGTTGTACCCTACTTGCTATGGACTGGATGTCTGTGTCCCCTCAAATTCCCATATCGAAGCCCCAACCCCCAGTTTGATAGGTCAGATCAGGTCTTGAGGCTGGAGCCCCCAGGATGGGATTAATGGCCTTAGCGGAGGGAACCCAGAGGGCTCTCTGGCCCTGTGTCCGCCATGTGAAGACACAAGAAGCTGGCTGCCCCAAGCCCCGAAGAGGCTCTTGCCAGAACCCCCGCCGGCACCCTCATCTCAGACTTGCAGCCTCCCAAACCGTGAAACACAAATTCTGTTGTTTGCAAGCCACCCGGCCTATGCTGCTTTGTTACGGCAGCCTGAACAGCCCAAGATGAGGCTCTAAAGAGTCCCAGGTAAATCAAACTTTAATAAGCATTTGCTGAATGGGGACAATCTCTGGCCACTCAAGAGAGTGGGGCACAGATCCGTGTCATCATGGGACACGTTTATGCCGAAGGAAGAGAGGGCTGTGGGGACACCTTCGTCCCTCCCCAGGAGCTGCGGCCCAGGGAGCCGATTGTTGCCAGGTTGAAAAGGCCCTAAGAGCCAGGGCCTACTTGACCCAGGGTTCCAAGAATCAATTCAGAAGGAGAAATAAACTATCTCGCACAAGAATGGTCGTTGCGGCATTATTTGTAATAGGAGAAAACTGGAAACAGCCCAAATGTTCCCCAGCAGGGAACCAGTTAACTAAATTATGAAACATCCACTTGATGAAATATCCTCGAGTCGTTAAGAATGATCGTCATAAAACTACAGAGCAACAGGGGAGAAGGCGTCTGTTCTAACACACAGTCACGGCACAGAATACAAAACCGTGACCCTCGGGAGAAACGCGAGCCACACGCCCGCTCTGCACTTGGAACACAGAGACCAGGGGACCCGTCCCTGGCCCGGGGAAGCCCCTGGCCCAGCGGGGGCAGCAGAGACATGAAAACTAGCGATGACACTCGGGGGTGAGAATAGCAGTGACAGAGACAGAAGAACTCGGAGTTTCTCAGGCTCCAAAAAGCTGCCTTGGGAAGCGACCTTTGAGCTGGGTTTTGTGGGGAGTGACGACTAGGATTGGAAGTCAGCGAACACGTGGGCCCTTCTCAAAAAAGGCGTGGAGGCAATACACACACAAAAATTAAAAAAAAAAAAAAGTAGCTGTGCCAAGTAGAATTATGGGTGATTTTTTTCCTAAAATTTCTTTATGTGATATTGTTTTTACAATAACAACTAGTTGAAAACTAAAGTCAGATACGGGCGAATAATTTTTTGCTACCAAAATCCATGTATGTAAATCACACATGAGTTCAGAAGCACTTTATTTTCTCAACAGAGCGGGGAAGTGAGGAAATATATATTGCACATTTTGCAAAAAAATTAAAATTAAAAATACATTTTGCACGTTGCCTGACCCTGTGCTTGTCATGAAGGATGACACACTTACCTGTCTAAGGAGGAGAGCAAGGTATGAACGCGAGAAACAGGAAATGTCTTCTGGAATATTTCAATATTGGGTGGCCATCGTGTGGTGGCCAAGAGCATTCACTGTGTAGGAGTCTGGAAGCATGGGGCTGGCTGACACATGGGAGGGACAGAGACGGCCTGTGCCGACGAAGAGCTGCAGGCCAGTGGGCTGTATTTGGTTGAGGAGATGCTGTAAGCCACGGCGTGGGCCTTTACTGTGGTTTGGAGGTGTGTCCCCTCCAAAATTCAGGTTGACACTTAATCCCCACTGGGGTGGCATTAAGAGGTGGGATCTTTGGGGAAGTGATCGAGTCATGAGGCTCGACTAGCGCCTTGTAAAAGAGCTGGGGGGAACTTGCCCCTCCACTCTTCGGCCTCGTGGAGACACAGCGGTTGCCCCGCTGGAGGGCACAGCAAGAGGCCACCTTGGAAGCAGGTTCCAGGCCCTCATCGTACACTGAACCTGCCAGCCCCTGGTCCTTGGACTTCCTAGCCTCCAGAACCCTGAGAGATAACTCTCCATCCTTTATAAACTACCCAGTTGGTGGTATTTTGTTATAGCAGCACAGATGGACTAAGACAGACTTGTCTTTGGGTAAGGGATAGGAGGTCAAGTGTCTCAGACTGGGAAGGGCAGGAGGGGGCCACCCCAGATAGGCAGAGCAGGACAGAAGTTGTGGAAAGCTTGCAGGTGGGGAAGGCCCCCTTTGGGGAGGCTCCAGATGCAGCTTCAAAGGGGCTGAGCAGGACCCAACAGCATGGGGAGAAGGACATGGTGTCATGTTAGGAAACTCCTGCCCTGAGCCCAAGACTGCCACTAGCCAGTGCTTGAATCCCTCAGGGTTCTTAGCTGATCATGGTCCAAATCCTTGGAAGACTCCAGCCAACAAGGACAAGGCCGTCAGCACCGGGATTCTGGTGACCTCCCTGCTGCTGCCCCACCTTGAAGGTCCTCTCTGACCCCTGCTTCTTTGCTGACCCTGATCCGGGGTAGGAGCATCTTACCAGCTGGGGTGAGCACAGACTCACAGGCTAGCTGCTAGGCACCAGGAAGGTGTGTGCGGCATTGTCAGTTTCTGCAATGGGTGGTGGGCTCAGCTCATCAAGTGAGAACTGCCCCATGTACGGGGAGGGATCAGACGTTCAGGACTGTTCATCTCCATAGGAAGCTGCAACTCTCATCCCCGTCGCCACCTTTGTAAGAAGGGTGGGACGTGACGGCAGACAGAACACATACGTCTCATTTCACTCCCTCCCAGCCCCCACTAGAACTATAGCAAATGTTTTTTTATTATTATTTTTATTTTTTATTTTGTTTGAGACATAGTCTCACTCTGCCAGGCTAGAGTGCTGTGGCATCAGCCTAGCTCACAGCAGCCTCAAACTCCTGGGCTCAAGCAATCCTCCTGCCTCAGCCTCCCGAGTAGCTGGGACTACAGGCGTGTGCCACCATGCCCGGCTAATTTTTTCTATATATTTCTAGTTGGCCAATTAATTTCTTTCCATTTTTAGTAGAGACGGGGCCTCGCTCTTGCTCAGGCTGGTCTCGAACTCCTGACCTTGAGCGATCGGGCCGCTTCGGCCTCCCAGAGTGCTAGGATTACAGGCGTGAGCCACCGTACCCAGCCCGATGAGTCCTTTTGAGTAGCAGTCCCATCGTTCAGCTCACCTTGATTCCTAAGAGCCGACTACAGGTGTGGGTACGGCCTTGCCTCAGCCACTCAGACTCGCTGATAGTTGGGGAGTGTCACCTCCTGTCCCCTAGAGCCTCCGCTCAGGCAGGCTGCGGGCACCTCAAAGTCCTGCTGCCAGGCCGGGCGCGGTGGCTCACGCCTGTAATCCTAGCACTCTGGGAGGCTGAGGTGGGTGGCTTCACACGTATGCTGCAGCAGCTGACCTGATGCTCCCACCTTCACTCATCTGCTGGCCTGTCTGTCACCCTCTTCCTTCCCCATTGGAACGTGAGCAGGGACACGTCCACCAGACCCCCCCACCCGAGCCCCACAGAGTAATGCCTGGCACATAGTAAGGACTTCAGAAATTTGTGTTGAATGGACAGATGAACGCGGGTGGTACTTGCCCTGACCCGCACTGTCCCATTTAACCCCTGCAGCCCGGAAGACAGCGAGGCACAGGGCGAGTGCCCAGCTGGGCTGGCGAGGCGGCCATGGTTGGTTCACACCACCATGGCCCTCGCCCGGGCCCTGCCCCCAAGCCCGTCACAGGGGATGGGGAACCTATGTCTCGCAGCTCCCCTCCCTTCTTTGGCTGCCAACGGGGGCTGGTGCCCGCCGCCCACCCTCCTTCCCAGTGTTCTCAGTCCCTCCCGGTGTGGAAGGACCCAAAGGCCCAAGCAGTAAAATGTCCTCGGAGCTGCTGCCCCAGGGGGCGGGCTACGCTTTCTGTTCCAAGGTGTTTCCCAGGCTCCTCTTGGTGCGAAGTCATTTCTCCACATTAGCGGAAACACTCATCACCAGACCCACCACTCCCATTAGGCAGGAAATGTGTCTCTCCTGTGGCAGCTGCCCCACCCCAGGGCCACCCTCCAGCGCTCCCTCCAGTAGCGGGGGCTGAGGAAGCAGGGGCGGGTGCCCCTCCTGGCTGGGGGGAGGCCGGAGCACCTCATAGAGAGGGTGGCCGCGGGTTCCTCTCCTGCGCCCAGGCGCTGTTCTCAGAGTGTGCGTACCAAGAATGAAAATAACACGGCGCCAGCCTGCGGGCTTTCGTCGGCCTCGGCGGAAGAGCCAACAGCAAACAAACAAAACCCAGCAGACAATTACAGATGGGGGTCAAGGGGGAGACACGGTAAGCAGCTGGTCTAGACCAATGGCTTCAGCAACCCAGGGAAGTTGTTAGAAACGCCCGTTCCCAGGTTCCACCCAGCCCAGCTGCACAATGAGTGCTCAGGCTGCACAGCCAGTGGACGTGCCGAGCGCCGACAACTGTGCTGCATGCATCAGCAGTGCCGGAGCTGGGACCCCAAATGACAACAGTAGTGAGCCTTGGCCACTCCGAGGGGAGTGTTCAGGACAGAGGGAGCAGCTTGGCACGGTGCAGTGCCAGGCAGAGGACCCATCTGACGGAGAGCCGGGCAACAAAGCCAGTGACCCATTGCCCAGGGCACAGGAGGTGACACTGGGGCAGCTGGCAGGGGCTTTGAGGCTCTTCCTGAGACATCTGGGTTCTGTTCCAGATGTGCCACCATTCTCTCACTCGCCTCCTGGCCTCCCTGGTGCAGACCTCATCCTCTGCCTCTTTTCTGGGGACGGGGCAGGGATCAGTGGGTAACTCCCATACCACCTCCCCAGAGTCTTCAGATTGGATCCCGGGCCCAGCTGGGGTGACGGCCACGTCTCCACTCTGGTCTAGGAGGGTGGAGGAGGGGTGGAGGAGAGACTGCTATTCCTAGGAACAAGAAAGGGGATGTGGAGGCAACACAGGGGGGTGGGATCCTAGGGAAAGGCTGGGAGGGCCCAGGAAAGGCAAGGATTCGGGTGCCACACTCACGGGGAGACTGGCGAGGCCCCAGCGCCACAGATCTGGCTGCTGGAAACGGGTGCCGAGCCTCTGCTGCTCCCACCCACCCGATCCTGCTGCCAGGAAGTGCGAGGCGGTGCAGAGCGTGGCCACCGCTCAAACCATCACAGCCACTCGCAGGGCCCCTGGCCAGGCGCAGCACCCGGATAGAAAACTCAGCTCTAGGGGGCCACTGGGGCCTTTCTCCTGCGAGTCAGTGCAAAGCCCTGCCCGTGGGCACACCGTGGAGAGCAGGTCGGCACCCCCTGCCAAAAAGCCTCCTGTCCTGGTCGTTATTCCAGCAACTCGGCTCACAGGCCAGGAGCAGCGGACAAGCCCGGAAGGTGGGACAGAACTCGAGGAGGGCTTGATGACCTCAGAAACCAGGAACAGCATGTCATGAGCCCTGTGGGCCGTTCTTGCACTCTTTCCATTCTCAACATCTTTCTTGAGCACCTACTATGTTCTGGGCACCATTCTAGGCCCTAAGGACTCCACACCTGTGAACAAGCCAGACGAAGTCCCGCTTCCCTGGAACTTGTCATGCAAATGGGATGAGCTGATAATAATAAGCGGTTGGTAAACAGGGACGTCTCAGGTCGTGAGAGGTGCTGTGACTCACAGCAGTGTCTGTGGTGGGGGCTGAGTAAGGGACAGCCTCTCGGAGGCACTGGCGTCTGAGCTGAGATGCGAATGCTAAGAAGGAGCCGAGAGGGGCTTGCAGGAAGAGCGTTCCTGGCAGAGGGAATAGCAGGTGCGAAAACCCTGACAGCTACCAGCTCATTAAACCCTGCAAAGAAACCAGGCCACCTGGTAGCACTGAGGGTTACACCTCAGAAGAGGTGGCACAGTCACTGTCCCATTTCCCTGGAACAAGCCCAATTACGCACCTAAGTGGGGTTTCTCCATATACCAAGGGCTGGTCAGAAAAAGAGACCAAATCAAATAGCACCGGCCTGATGCTTCATGTTGCCTGCAGGTCCTGGGAGCTCACCTTGGCGCGGTGGGGAGAGTCTGGGCAGAGGGAAAGCCAGGGGTTTTAGAGCCAGCCAGACATGGGTGGGGGTCCCGGCTCTGCCTCCCCCTTGCTGTGTGACCTGGGCCAATTGCTTCACATCTCTGAGCCTCCACTTCCTCACCTCTCTCTTGCTGTTCATGTGCAATTCCTGAAAGTGGTATTTTTGAAACACCTGGCGGAGGTAGCTACTCCATCCGCAGCAGCTGTGATTGCAGCATCCACGTTCAAGCCACACTCTGTTTCTTCTGCAGGGCTTATTAAGCACCTACTGGCCACAGGAAAGGAAGATGACCTGATTCCCCTGCCCGAGTTCCACATGTGGAGGGGAGGTGTTTGCGGGGGACAGGGCAGAGCGACACAGCACTGGCCAAGTCAGAAGAGGACAGGGCGCTGCAGGCCCTTGTCTGTCTGCCAGATTCCAGGCCTTCTCTTCTTGAAACAGAATCCACTTCCCATCAGGGAGCTTCCCCTCCTCCTCTCTTGGTCCCGCAGATCAGGTAGGCTCCCCTCCCCTAATGGCCTGGCACACTCAGGCCCCAGGCCCCACTGTGCACCTGTGCCAGCCAGCCCCGCCCCTCCGCAGCGATGGGTCAGGGACAGAACGATGAGAATCGCCCTGGGAAGCTTCTCTTCCCACAGGGGTGATGCTAAACCAGTCAGACGGTGATGTGGACTGGGGGAGGCCGTCCTGCCACACCTTGGTGAGGGCCTTCTGAGAATGAAGTCGCACAGAGGATAGAAGAGGGGAGAGACCAAGTATCCACGACACTGCTGGCGTCCCTGGAACCCCCAGGCCCAATGCTAGCAGCACTATCTCTGGATTTTACAATTATGTGAGCCGATTTCCTTTTGGGTTATGCCAATTTTAATTGGGCTTCTGTCACTTGCAACCAGAGAGTTCTAACTGACTCAGAGGATTTCATATGGAGGGCCAGAGCTCAAGCTCCATGAAGGATTTGGGTGAGTGACTAGGGGCAGGTGAGAATATGTGTTAGAGAATGGTAAGAAATGAAATGGAGAGGAGTTGTGCGTGTGTATGTTGGTTCCTCCCCTTCCTCCAAATTTCCCAGCCATGCACTTTGGGGAGAATTGACACCACATGCAGCTTCAGAGGTGCTCTCCAGTGAGCTTAGCCAGTCAGCATTTCCCATGTCCCCTTGCACCATGATAGGTTAATAAATAAAGGAGTGTACGGCCCAATGTCACCATGATCCAAGTCAATTGAGATTCCAATCTGGGGCTTTTATTCAATTCTGGAAATCATTCCCACTGGACACAAATAAGAAAGAAGGTGGTCTTGGAAGCTTTTGGAAGCCATCTGGCAACCATGAAAAGAGAGCCTGCTGAGAACAGAGCCTGTTCCAAGGCAGATCCAATAAATGGAAGGACTGGTCCCATTGTTGGAGTCCTGGATCGAGCCGCACCTGAAGGAGGAGCTACCCCTGAACTATTCAGCTATGTGAAGTTCCTTTGGGTTTAGGAAGCTTGGCTTAGTTTTCTGTCATGAGTAAAAGAAGAATCCTGTCTGCCTCAAACGGGACTCAAGGGGAGGCTCCCATTTCCTGACACCCCACCCCACAGAGGCCTACGCCAGCACCTAAGTGCTCCATCCTGGTCTGCACACATGCAGGGGCCACTCTGGGGCCTTGGAACTGAGGTTCCTGAAGGGGCCGGGGATCGATGGAAGTCTGTCTGCCGTGTGGGCTGAGCAATCGCAGAGCCCCAGACACCCTGGAGAAGGTAATAACTCACCTGGGCCCTCCTCTGCCCCTCCCCCAGCCCAGCCTGGGCAAGGACAGCCATCCATCCCACTTATCAGGCCTCTTATTTCATCCTTTATCCAGCTGTCTCGGGTGTCACTCTGCATCCTTAACGCAGAGTTATGAGAGATTGAGCGCTTGGGCCTGGGCTTGCTGACAGATTCATGGGTCCGAGGCTGCCCATTCATCAGGGAGAAATCTCCCTGGCTTGGGGGGGGGGGAAGCAGAATGTGACTGATTGGGTCTGGGGAGGGGGCTTTGCTGTCATCAGCCAGAAATGTCAAAGTCACAGCAAGAAGGGTAGTGACACTGGGGGGAAAACCCCCTACATTCCTGCGAAGACAGTCCCAGACCTACAGGCGTACAAGAAGACCAGCTCCAGGAAGCTGTAGTTCCATTTCTCAGCCAAACAAGCAATTTACTCGGTAATTATGGGGCCTCCATGAGGAGGAAGAGTCCAGCTTGCCCAAAAGCAATCAAAAGAATCTTTTTAAAATTTGTATTCCACCTCATCTCTATCCTGCTTAAAGACCCCAAACGGCTGCCTACCGCAATTAAAATAAAATCCTCACTCCTGTCCCCAGCTTGTGAAGCCCTCTTGGATGGAGCCCCTGCCCCCTAGCCTGACACACCTCAGCACCCTCCTTTGGCTGCCACACTGGGCCCTCCAGCCTCTGCCTGTTCTTCAAACACTGAGCTCACTCCTGCCTCAGGGCCTTTGCACTCGCTGACCCCCGCCTGGACACACCCTCCAGGATCGTGCATGGCTGGGTCCCTCTCTACATGCAGGGCTCTGCTCAGTAGGCATGTCCAGAGAGGCCTCCCCTGACCACCCCTCCGTCTCCCTCAGCCTCCTGAGCCATTCCCGTCACAGCACTCAGCGCCGGCCAAAATTGCCTCATTCCTGTTCTCTTTACTTGGAGAGAAGCCAGCTAGAATTCTAGTCCCAGAGGACAGGTTCTATCTGTCTTCTCCGTTGCTGGGTCCCCAGCCAGCACTTGGCGTGTTGCTGGACATCGTAGGCACTCCATAAATACACATTGAATGCATAAACTACCACCTGGCTGGATCCTCCGAGCCAGGCTCCAGAGCTAGGAGTGTTCGGAAAGGGGCCACTGCCTGTGGCTGTGCTGAGGGCCGAGAGCTCGGCTGCCCCTCCGGGGGGCCTCGCTAGGAGGCAGGGGAAGGAGGCTGCTGGTTCTGGGAGGCATGCTGTTTTGTGTCGCCAGGAGGTTGTCATGGCAACGCCTTGCTGTGCAGAAAAGACCCCCTCCCCTTAAAGTTAGAGATGGGGAGATACGAAGAGATTGCGAGAGTCAATGAAATATTGACCAATAGCTACAGAGCCCTTGGTGACGGGCAGGGAAGGACTTTCAGGTCACCCCCTACCTGCCCTCAGCTTCATCTTGCAACTCTTCTCTGTCCCTTCACTTGTAGTGTCACTCGTCCAAGCCTACTCCCAGCGGGGTGGCCTGGGACACTGGCCGGGGAGCCGCAGGTGAGAAGAGCTGCAGGAGCCGAGGTCACCCGACAACTCCCAACCCAACGGACAGAGAAACTAAGGCTCAGAGACATTGCATGACATTTTTGGAAATGACCACCCAACAAGGGGTCGTTCCAGGATGATAACCCAGGGAGTCCCAATCCAGAATTCAAGCTCTCCACCAGGCTGCCATCCCAGCACGTCTGAACACAAACATAGTAAGCCCTGTTTCCTGAATGGCTACTGTGGGCCAGGCCTTTTGTGAAGTGTGCACCTTTGTCATTTCACACTGCAAGACCAAGGATTTCAAGGGGAAAATCATTTACCCAAGTGGTAGAGTTCAGATTTGCACACCGCTCCAGGGTCCAAGTTCACGCCCTGACATCAATGGGGCTCTCAGCACGCAGGGTCCGAGCAGACCCTCCAGCCTCAGGGTTTAAGGAAGGGCAACGCTCCCTCTCCTCAAACTCGCCATGCCCCGGGCCAGGGGAAGGCACTGAGGCTGCACGAGAACCTGACCACAATGCAGGGCCCTGGGGGCTGCAAGGCACCCTCGGACCACAGCCCGGAGGGAAGATGGCACCCCCTGTCCAGGGTCAGGAGGTCAAGCCGGGTCTCAGTGTCCTGCTCTCTGGGCCTAGCTTTCCTCAACAGAAACGCGGAATAACTCCTCTCGCTCCGCTCCCAGGGGCGTCTGAGGGCGTGTGAACGTATCCCGAGCAGGGCTGGGAAGGGCAGGCACGCCCACCTTCAGGGAAACGCCGGGCGCAGACCCAGACCCATTAGAGAGGCGGCACTTTTGGTGTGAAGTGTCCTTTCTTCCTCAACCTCCTACTGCATTCTCTTAAAGGCATTTCAAGTTGAGATTAAATTATAAAACTTTAATTTAAATGTGGTTTTCTAGGAATATGCCAACTGCACGCGGTGGCTTAGAGCCAAGCAGCTATGCCAGGGCCAAACGCAGCCCAGAGCAGACGCTGCCCCGAGGCTTGCTGTGCGGACAGATGCTCCCCAGGGCCTGTCCTGGGCTCTGGCACTGTCTCCTGCCTCTGCCTTCCGCCACTGCCAGGGAGCAGGCAGCAGAGCCGGGGGGCGGGATGGGATGGGGAAGAGGGGGTGGCTCATTGTTCCTTTAGGCCATGTTCCAGCCTCTTCCCCTAGAAAGAAACCTCTTTCTCCCAGACCTCCTGGCAAGAAAAGGCAGGAGGAATCCCGACGGAGGGAAGGCCAGACACCTCTCTTCATTCCAGAGAGCAAAGGGGGCTTTTCTGCGGAAATCCTCCCATTTCCTCTCTTATACTGCCCCTGTCCCCAACATCCAGAGCGTCAAAGCTATAAATGATCCAGCAACCACACTGTGCTTGCCCTCGTCAGCTGCGGCCACCACGATGCCCTGGGACACACAACCCAAAAAATCTCCGCAACTGAAAACCACAAGCGTTTCTTTCTCTTGTCCGTGGCTTCGGGCCACAGGTTGGGCGCAGCGCCACTGCACGTGTCTCACAACCAGGGACCGATGGCCACCGCGGCATGCTCCTCTTATGCTGGCCAGGAGAATGCAAGAGGCCAGTCTAGGCCACAAGGCCAGGTATGCAGCCTCTGCTCAGGCACACCTGCTAACGTGCCATTGGCCAGGGGGAGCCACGTGACCAAGCCCACCACCAGGTGGGTGGGGAAGTGTTCTCAGTCCATTTGAATGGGGGCCATTGCAAAGTCATGTGGCACCCCAAAGTCTGAGCCTTTATGTTAAACAAACAGCAAGAGAACAACAGCAACAAAAGCCACCTGGCAGGTGGCTATAAAATTCCATTGCAGGGAGGGAGCGGTTCCCAGTAGGACAGAGAGAGTGGGGGCTGCTTACTGCCTTTGGGGGGAGTCACCTTCCCGCATGTGGCCCGACCTCTTCTTAGCTCTAGAGGTAGACCCAGACTTAAGACGATCTGATACCCCTCACCGCATGGCCATAGTCATTAATTCATGGATATCGATGTGGCCTAAATCAGCGAGGGACAGTGAATCTTAGAACTGAATCCAGAAAACGTCTCCCTTTCTCACCAGAAAGAACAAAGAAACTGGGAGTCCAAGGGGATTTTGGCCACCAACTTGTGACTCTGAGGGGAGCCAGCCTTAGGATGAAGCTGTGGAAAACAGTGCAGAGCGTCAGAAAGCAATCAGATCCTAGAGTGATATAATTTAGCTGGATCAAGCATTACCTGAAACTAGACCTACCACTTGACCTTTCCTTTGCAAGAACATTCTCTTTTTTTGTTTAGGCCAGTTTGACTTTTGTCCTCCATCATTTGTAACCCAAAGGTTCCTGAGTGATGGAGATGACATCAGGGAGGAGACAAAGGAAAGCTCCCCAGCGTTTCCAATTCCATACACACCCTTGCACAAGCCCTGAACACTGGGCCCGGAGCATCGAGAGATTTGGTCAGTTCTGCTTAGAGTGCTCGGAGCCAGCCTCTTTGCTGCACCCACCGTGGGCTTTCAGAACCCAAATACTCATGCTCCTCACCAAGACCCGTTCACCTCTGGACACAGCCTCAGAGTCTCTGGCTGGACCCGAAACCTTGGGAGTCTGGATCTGCCACCTCATAGATCAAAGATGCTTTTGCATAGAGGGGAAGATGTAGGTCAGTTTTCAAAGTGTGTGGCTGTCTTCAGGCAGCCCTGAATGGCAGAAGTGGGGCTGAGATGGCAGGGTGAGCTTGTCTCTCCAGCCGCCAGTGTTACCCTGGCCCTGGGACGCAGAGGAAAGGGAGAACTTTTGTCGTTGGGACTGTTGTTTTTAGATCTTGCTTTGCGAAAGAAAGGAAGAAAAAAGGGCAAGTCCATTAAGGCATTTATCCCTAACGCTCCAGCCACCACGAGCTGCTGGGGCAGTTAAGCAGGAAATTTGGGCTTGAAAAAAAATCAAGAAAATGAGTGTTTGTGAAGGGGAAAGACTGACAGTCCGCCGTGGCCCAGCGTGGGGGCAACAGCTCGCCCTGCTCCCCGCCCTGCCCGGCAAGCTGCACTGAGACCCCTTCCTCTCTCGCAGTCCTCTGTCCTGCCCGCCAGGCACGGCGCCACCCTCCCCGCGCCGCAGCCTGGACAGACAGCGCCCCCCTCAGGCTACACGGGTCTGGGCTGTGGCCACTCATGTGACAAAGACAAACACCAGTGGGGGGGTAGAGGACACAGGCAAACCTCCGCGGTGACCCCAATTTCAGATTTGAACCCAGGTCTCCAGAGGTGAGTGTAAGAAAATGCCTAAATTAAAATGCTAATTGCTGTCTCCAGCAGTTCGTTACCAGACCGTCGCTTGTCTCCATCATGAACAGCTCCCACCACGACCCGGCTCCCCCAGAGACACGCACAATTTAAAGATGCAGGTGCAAGAGTAGGTGACACGAGCCCGCGTGGCTGTCACCCCGACCTGCCCACCTTGCAGAAGGAGGACGAGAGGGCCCTCCGGGGCTCCCCCTGGTGCAAACTCAGGAAGTGGTTAGCTCAGCTGCCGGACTGGATCAGGGAAACCCCAGTGTTTAAAATACCTGCACAGCCCTTGCTGACTCTTAAAGTATCGCCACGTTTTCTTAATTAAACATCAAGGTTTGGAGTGGGCGGAGTTTGAGCTGCGGGCCCAGGCAGGAAGCAGCTCAGGTGAGAGCTGATCCCAGGCATGAAACCCCTGCCTCTGGCTGCACCTCCCGGCACCTGGGACTGCCTCAGAGAGGTTGAAGGACAGGTTTGCTGCTGGGGAAAAGATGGACCAGGAGCCACCTGGTCCTCTGGGGACTGTTAGCTCCTGTCACACTGACCTCAGGAAATCAGGGGTGGTCTCGAGGGATACCTTGGGGCCTTGGCCATGCCCAGCAGGGTCTGCCCAGGCTGAGGTCATAGGCGGCCAGGAGGCAGGAGGGAAAGCATAAAAGGGGAGTGTGTGACACGCAGGAGGAGAGAATTCCCGAATGGCCGAGACGGAAGAGGCCCAAGTGTTCACCATCCTCTGCTTCCTGTGGGCAGGCAGGGCTGCAGGTCTGTAAGGACAGAGGCAGATTCAAATCTCCGTTATAAACTCACAGTCTCGACACCAGAGGGACGATGCAGAGGCCTCCAGGCCATGTCCCCCCATCACCCTGTTGAATTGCTGTCATGGTAACTCCACCCCACTCTGAGATGACCTCATCCCATATCCATGTGCTCAGGTGAGCAGGGCCTAGGTCTGCTAGGTGTGCCCAGAACATGGCCCCAGACACAGAGGGTACCCTTTGATTTCTCACTGAACCAATGAAAACATAAATTAGATGCTACCTGTGAACAGCCTCATACGCAGGGGTGTGCAGGAGCCGGCTCCTACCAGCTCCTAGGAACCAATTGTTAAATATTCGAGATTCACCAGCTTGGCTGTTCAACAACTGGTACCTTGAAATCAGCCAGGGTGAGAGTACAGTATGTGACATTCCTGCGATCCCCAAATGCTCCAAATCAGGGCTTCAGGGCTTTTCTTCCCCCCCCCCCCCAGCAAACCACCAATAGCCAATCTTCTTAATCTGAGTTAATCTTCGTAATCTCCAAATCTTCCAAACACAGGAAAAGTTGAAATGCCTCGTGCGGTTTATTCCCTCATTCTGTTTCCTTCGGTGCACGAGGCCCCTGTGTCTTCAGCCATCTCCGGCAAGCCCCGGCCCCCTTCCAGGGACAGTGCCGGAAGAGTTAATTACCCATCACTCCCCACTCCCTCTCAACGCACCACCTGTTCTGCTCAGGCTCTGGCCCCAGCTGGGGTATAAACACCCCCAGTGACGAATGGCCCCGCAAGAGTGACGCCAGAGCCCTCTGCTCTCTCCGCCACCTGCTCTGTCCCAGCTGGTGGGAGCGGAACAGGAGAAGGGGGCTCTCTTCATCTGAGTCAGAATCATCCATCCTAAGTAATTAGCTGCCAAAGAAAATGCAAACCTGCGCAGGGGGGGTCAGAGGTCTCCCCCCCACCAGCTTCTCCACACTCCTCCTGCCCCTGGCTTGCCTCCTGAGGCTGCTGAGAGAGCTGGGAACATGCGGAGGCCAGGAAACCATCTGCCAGGGCTCAGGTCTCCTTGCAGATCAAAAGCTAAAGCTCTCCTTTCAAGACTGCCTCCGTCAGGCCCTGTCCTGCCCAACCCACACCTTCCCTCCCAAAGCTGCTGCTCGGGGCCTCTCAACCATCCTCTCCTTCACTGGGGAATGAAAAGTGTGTTTGGCAGACACCAGTGGTCGCCTGCCCTGTGTCCACTACCTTCTAACCTGATATTGTTCAGGTTGACTCTTGGTGGTCCCATGTCCCACACCCCTGATCTGTTTAGGGGAAGTGGGAGTGCAGTCTGGTTATAGCCAATGATACATGATCAGAGGTCCCAGGGTTTTTTGCTTCTGTAAGAGAATCACAGGGAGAGATGCTTCTGTCTCTGGGCATTACAGCATCTGAATGCGACTCCTGGAGCTGCAGCAGTCACACTGTGACCATGAGGGGTGCCAGGCTGGGGGCCGAGCTGACCTATGAACAAGGGCAGAGCAGAGGCAGGGGAAGAGCCAAGACCCCTGGGTCTCTGGTTTCCCATGCCTGGAGTTGCCCCTCCTCTAGGCCTCCTGCAGTGTGAGATAAAAGTCCTTACCCACTTCAAGTTGGATTGGTTACCTGCAGCCTCAACCCAGAGAAAGAAAAGGCTGAACATCATCACCTGGCTGAATCGGACCTTCATCTCAGCCCCCCATGTGGGTAACTTTGGGCTGTGCCTGACGCCCAGGCACCTTCCTCTGCCCATTTTTGCGCTGTCTTCCATAGCAGGCAATGTCGCTGCCCCACAGTGGTGTACTCCAGCCCAACCTGCAACCGCCAGCACCTGCATTTCTTCACCTCGGGCCTTCCTCTGGCATCTAGAGGCCACTCTGCCCATGTCAGAGTGCTGGTAAATAAAGCCCCCCAAGAGCAAGAGCAGCCTTCAACCAATACCTGATGGGAGCTGGTGTATAAATATCCCACATCCCCAACATGCCTCAGAGCTATCCCAAAACTCAGTTACCCCATAATTCTCAGACTCGTCCGCACTGGGTCCCAGCACCGTGGGATGGAGCCCTAGTTGCCCACGGTGGTAACTGGCTGGAAAGCATTCCCTGTGCTGGCTGCTTCCCCTCTCCTATTTCACTCTCGTATTCCCCTACCGCCTCCCAAATTAACTACTTGCCCTCAAAACCTCACCTCAGGGTTTGCTTCCAGGAGGGCCCAAACTAAGGCTACCTCCCCCCAATGCGTACTGAGCACCTGCTCTGTTCCAGGCACTGCTGCGAGCGCTCGGGAGCAAAGGGTGCGGGCTCCCTGCCCCGGGGCCACACTCCGGTGGGAGGACAGCAATAAACAAGGAATGAAATCATATCACTTTAGACGGTCTTAAATACGATGATAAAAATGCACCCAGATGACGGCAGTGATGGGGAAGGGTTTGTTTTAGAGGCAGAGAGTGCAGGCGGGTGAGAGCAGACCGCTCTAAGGGAGTGTCAGCCAAGCACAGCGCTGCAGGAAGAAAACTCTAGGCAGAAGGAACAGCATGTGCAAAGGCTGCGAGGCAGGAGTGAGCATGGTAGGTCTGAGGAACAAATAGCAGGCAGTGTGGTAGGAGGAAGGAGAGCCCGGGAAAGGGGGAGGGGCAAGGTGGAAAGGAAGGCAGAGGGCAGATCGAGTGGGCTCCCACAGGGCACGAGAAGGAGTCTGTGGGCTCGAGGGAAGTGGGGATCTACTGCGGGGGTTGCGAGGGAAGGGAAGGGGGTGTGGAGACTGGATGGGGAGCATGGTGGGTGTGGATTAGACAGGACAACTGGGGCTGCCCCAGTCCTCTAAATGGGAGACTCTGGTACTTGGAGCAACTCCGTGTTCTCCACAGGTGAATCCTCCCTTTGAAAACCTGCCTTGGCAGGGCGCGGTGGCTCACGCCTGCAATCCTAGCACCTTGGGAGGCCGAGGCAGGGGGATCGCTTGAGGTCAGGAGTTGGAGACCAGCCTGAGCAAGAGCGAGATCCCGTCTCTACTAAAAATAGAAAAAATTAGCAGGGCTTGGTGACCTGTGCCTGTAGTCCTAGCTGCTGGGAAGGTTGAGGCAGGAGGACTGCTTGAGCCCAGGAGTTTGAGGTTGCAGTGAGGTGTGATGACGCCATGGCACTCTACCCAGGATGGCAGAGGGAGGAACGGGAGGGACGGGAGGGAAGGGAGGGAGGGAGGGAGGAAGGAAGGAGAAAACGTGCCTTCTTCCCTTCTCTGCCGAGGACCAGACCCTGGCCTGTGTGCCATTCCCCAGTCACTTCCCCAGGCTGGAGGGGACCTTTAAATATGAGGCCAATGCCTGAATCCCTGTGGCCTCTGGACTCTCCCACAATGCCAGCTGTTGCTGCCCACCCACCTACCCAGGGAACACCTTGTTCTCCGTGGCTGGGCATCACCAGGGCCTCCCAGCTCCTGCCTGCCCCATAAGTGAGCAGGTGCCTTCCAGATTGAAGCACCATCCCAGCCCATCCCCACTGTCACCACTCCAGGCCCCCAGAACAGCCCCTCCCAGGGCCCAGGCACTTACCATTTAGTGGCACCACGGGCTTGTGCAACCACTTCCCCGGAGCTCCTCGGAGCAAATTACCCACATTATTTTTCACTTGCTATCCGTCGAGGAACCCTTGAGAGAGCTGAAGGACATGGCTTAGCCCTAGTTTACAGATGGGCTGTGCAAACAGAAAGGATTGCACATTTTTCAAGAGCACCAAGGAACAGAGCCCATGTTTGCTGGATCCTAAACCAGCATTAATCACACATGGACACAGTTAGGGGACTTGTAAGCCTCGTAGGGAGATGCGGCTTGGGGCCTTGCTGCCTGCCTGTGCTGGGGAACAGGCGCCGCAGAGCCCGGGGCACGCCTGCGGGGAATAAGGAGACAGCTTCCTCTGGTCTCTTGGGGTGGCCCAAGACCCACCGACAAAACAGAAAAGACCCTGCTCCTTAAGCATAACTCAAGGACAACCAGGAACTACGTTCTGGGTCCGGGGCAGGAGCAAAGACAGAGTTAGCACAGGAAGGAAAGAAAGAGAACAGAGGGCATGTGGGGTTAACCTTTCCACCTCCCTCTGCCTCAACTTCCCCATCTGTAAAACAGGAGAATCAGTTCATAATTCTCCTCTTCCAGGGAAACAGGGCAGCTCATGGATACGCACATTCAGGGAGCCTGCAAGTCACCCCCATATCTGTTCTCTCCTCCCTCTGAGCTTTAGCTGGGCCCGCGCGCGGCTCCTGGATCAAGACTCTTTCCCGCCTCCCTTGGGCCATTCCGGCCACATGACTGAACTCGACTGTGACGCTGCGGGCACCAGCGTGGCGTGCGGTTGCGGGAGTGTCCCCAAAGGGAGGATGCGTCCTTCTCAGTGCCTGTCTCCCCCCCCCCTCCCCGGGCAGCTGAGACTCAGCAGCCACCGAGGCCTCCGAGGCGGGAGCCGCGGGGACCAAGGCTGAGCAGGCCGTGGCCGTGGGCCCCGAGAAGGCTGTCTTCCTCTCGGTCCGGACTCTCGCCTGCGGGTCTGATTGTCCTAGAGAGAAACAAACTTCCGTCTTGTTTACGGCGCTGTTCCTCCCTTTGGGGCGGTTCCCACCACCGTAGATGAACCCACAGACTGGAACCTCGCCCGGTCTGTCCCCAAAGCCCGGCCCGTCCCCCAGCCACGTGCCCAGGGACCGCCGCGGAGCGCGGTGGAGCGGCTCCGGCTCGTCCTCCCAGGCCGGGGGCCACGGAGGCGCGGGTTATGCCCCGCGCGGTCCGCGTGGGCGGGACAGGTGTGGGTTTGAGGACATGCGAAGAGCGTGAAGAACCGGAAGGCTGGGGACGGCAGGGGCGGGGAAAGCGGACTGGAAACCGCGGCCGGTCCCGGACCCCTCGGCCCCACAGAGCCTGGTGACGCGCTTCCGTGCCCCTCACTGCGAAGGGACCAGGGGCTCCCCTTCCACCACCCGTGGCGGACCCCACAGCGAGCATCCTCTGTGCTCCCTCCCTCAGCCCGCACCCCCGCACCCCTGCCCCGTGGAGGTGCCCTGCTTTCTCTCAGGAAATCCCACCCTTCCCTCCCCATGGGCGTGGCTCCGGCCTGGCCAATCGGAGTGCTTAAGTGCCTCCCGGCCAACCTGATTGGCCAGCGAGGGACATGCGGCCCAGGAAGCCTCGAGGAAACTTTCTCTTCCCTTGGATTTGAACCTGGGAGGGCGTAATAACCCTTTTGCTACCACACGGAGCCTCAGAGTGAAGATAACGGAGAAATGAGCGGAGCCAAGAGACAGAGGAGGCATCTTGGTTCTAGAAGGCTCCGAACCTGAAGCTCATCAGTGCTGGACACGTGTCTGTCGGCAGACTGCTTCCGGGTCACACCCGGGAGGCCGAGCCTGCGCACATCCCAGGCTCTCTGACTGGGACGTCGTTTCTTGCCCAGCTGGCAAAAGCCCTTCCGGCGCATCAAGGCCAATGCGAACTGCCCGTGCCCTGTGGACGCCGGCTCTTGCTCGTCCCCTGCGCCCGCTTAGACCGGTCACCCTGAAGGTGAACGGTTTCCAGGTGTGCTGACCTCCCGCGTGGGGTCTCTCAAAGGCGGGACCTGCAGCAGCTCCTTTAACTCTGCACTCTGCGCCCAGCATCCAGTAGGCGCTCACTACTGGTTGAATACATAAATGAATGACTGCAGAGAAGCAAGCTAATCGTTCATCAAGTTTATGGATGACACGAAATTGGGAGCAGTTTCTAGCCAGAGGTTAGAATCGTAAAGCAGATTGGCTTTCGCAAATGAGACTGTGGCAAGACAGACTCGGAATTGGATGACGTTCATTAACTAACTAGTTTGAGGAAGTCGTCGCGGGGAGAGCTGGGGAGATGATGATTTCTGTGCACGTTCCAAGACAAACTGTGGGTAGCAGGCTGGACATGGAGCGGAAGAAGGTGGCCCTCGAGGGCGGGGGTTAAAATGGGATCAAGGTCGATTCATGGCCTTGACAAGCAAGAGCCTGGCAAGCCCTTCTGCTACCAGAAGCCACCCCTAGCTCCATGTTTGGAAGACATACAAGATGCAGGGGAAGCCAGAAAAAAGCATTTAAAATAGTGAAAGGGAGGGCACGTTGGATTCTGAAGTCAGGTTAAAGAATCTGGGGTTACTGCCTCTGGAAGGAAAGAGGAAAAACCACTTCCCCAAGTGTGCTTTAATGAGGGGCGCCACTCCCCAGAGTGGGGAAGGCATCCCTCCTCCCTCCTGAAAGGGCCCTGTGCCCCAGAAGGGGGTGACGGACAGGAAGGGGGTGATGGGCAGGGAGGCAGTGGCAGCCTGCCCCACCCCCACTGCAGCCTCCCAAGCTGCTGCCACCCCTGCTGTTTACGCTTTTATCGTTTGCAATGAAAGACGATGATGTGTGTGCACTGTATTGATTGTGCCTCTTAGATTTTTATGTCATTGTGGAAAGCAGCAATTATACTCGCCTGCTCTGGAGGGAGCAAATGGTCCCCAGGGAGGACGACGCAAGGCATGGAGGACTTAACGGGTAGCCTGAGGGGTCCCTGCTCAGAAGCTGGGGGCATGAGGCAGGTGAGACAAGGAAGGGACTGGCTGAGCCTGAGAAAGGCAAGATGGATGCACCCTCTACTCTAAGCTATAGACATTTATTAAGCGCCTGTAGTGTGCCAGGTACTCAAGTCGTTTCCCCACACTGCTCTGAAAGACCCGAGTGGCTTCTCTTCTGGGTTTAGAATATTACAAAACATAATGTCACTTTGCTTACCAAGACATGTCATCTGACCCTGCCCACCTCTCTGGTGTCACCTCCATCCTCACTATCTGCCCTGCAGCCACCTGGCCTTCTTCCTGGCCTATCCACTCACCACGCTTTACCCTGCCTCAGGGCCCTGGTCCTTGCTATTCCCTCTGCCTGGAATGCTGTTCCCCATACTCCATCTCTGTCCTCTTCACATTCAGGTCTCAGCTCAGGGATCACCTCCTCTCAGAGCCCTGTCATGAAGACCCTGTGTTGGGTCTGCACTGGTCTCTGTCTATCACTTCACTTTCTTTTCTTTTCTTTCTAGAACTTTTCACTCTCAGATGTATTCTTGTCTGTTTGTGGGTTCATTGTCTGTCTCTCCCACCTAAATGTAAAATGCAAAAAGAATAGGGGCCTTACCTCTTGTTCATTGCTTTGCCACCAGCACCTGAAGGCATTCCTGGCACACAACATGGGTAAAATAAATATCAATATATCTTATTGGCCCCAGTTAATGGTAGAGGAAACTGAGGCTTAGCGAGTATATTAATTAGGGCTGTGTGAGTAACAGAATGCCCAACCGGTACCGAGAGGTGAGTGATTGCTGCCACTGGGCCAGTTGCTCAGTGATATCCCCTCAAGCCGAGGGTCTTCCCATCCTTCTGCCGAGCCTTTCCCAGGGCATTAATCTTAGCTTCCCCTCATGGTCATAAGGTGGCTGCTGCTGCTCTTGACATCATTTGGCATTCAAAGCAGGCAGAGGAGGAGAAGACCAAATTTTGATCTAGCCAAGCCTGTTCCCCTTTTAATTAGGCCTTTCCTATTCCCAGAACACCCCTCACAGAGATTCTACTTCTAGCTCATTGGCCAGATCTGTGCCACTTCCTTCAAGGGAAACTGAGAGACTAAGCTCTCTGCAGGCTCCACAGTAGAGGAAAGCAAAGAAGTGAGTTGGACAGGAGTGTTGAGTGAGCCAACCTCAGTGACAGCCACAGAGAGGTGAGGTGACTTGCTCATGGCCACAATTATAAACAGCAGAACTGGGATTTGAGCCCAAATCTGTCTGACTCCAGGGCCTGTGCCCTACTTGTCACACCCTGGTGCTTTCCTGCTGGCACCTGGGTTGAAATAGAAGGCACTAGAGCAAGTAGCAGAAGCACCATGACATCCATAGCCTGGCAACGTGCAGTTGTGTCCAAGCTGGCCTTTCTTGATCAGCGCCCAACATCCCCCTCCCTCCCATGATACGTCCCAGTGCTCCGGCCACAACAAGCCACGCAGGGCCACCTAAACCCACCCAGTCCCTACACCCTCTTCTGTCCCTTTGCACATGCTCTTCTTTGCCCAGCACGGCTGCCAACCCTGCACCACTCTGTTCATCCACCTAGGGCCAGCTCAAATGTCACCTCCTCCAACCGTTCCTCTTTCCCTCTAAGTGATTTGGCACCCACAGAATGCCCCAAACAGTTCAGGGTGCTCCAACATGCCCTCATATAGCTGACACTCCAAGGAGGGAGACACAATAAACAACAAAAGAAATATAGAGGTACCGTGTTAGGCAGCCGCTGAGGGGTTGTGCCCAGCAGAATGATGGTCCCCCCAAAGATGTCCACATCCTAATCCCTGGAACCTAATCCCTGTGACTATATTAGGTTACAAAGCAAAGGAGAACTAAAGTTGAAGATGGAATTAAAGTTGTGTGTAATAAGGAATTTGGCTGGCCTGCGTCCCCAGTTCCTGGGAGGGAACTTCTAACTCCTTGGAATTTCCCAGGTGGTAAGTGTCCTTGTGATTTGTGGTGGGTCCCTGTGACCACCTGATAATCTATTCTAATGAGGTGACTCAGGAAGGGGCTGGACATGCCAGGGAGACCAGCCATGTGCTTGGAGGGTGGCAGTCTGAGCTACATGGTATCAGCCCAACCTCCATGGAGGAGGCGGGGCTAAAGTGTTCAACCTTGTGGCCACGGATTCAGTCAGTTCAGTCAATCCTGCCTACAAGGTAAAACCCCAATAAAAACCCTGGATCCCAAAGCTTGAGTGATTCTCCCTGGCTGGGAATACTCCAGAAGGGTCTTAACTCCACAGGGAAAGGACAACGGAAGCTTCATGTCTGAAATCCTCTGAGACTTCACCCTATGCATGTCTCCCTTTGGCTGGCTCTGATTTGTAACCTTTTATAGACATAAGTCTAGCCCTTTGCTGAGTTCCTTGAGTCACTCTAACAAATTATTGAACCTGAGTGGGTGGTGAGAACCCCTGAGTGTGTAGCCAGCTGGTCAGAAGTGGGGGTGGCCCGCGGACCCCTGATCTGTGCAAGGAGCGAGTGCTCAATTATAAAGTATTGTCATGCTGATTACATGTGGCTGCTCCTTCAGTCCTAAAACCACCCCTGGCACTATTGACCTTGCTCTGCAGGTGGAGAGACTTACCAGGATGCAATGATTTGGTCAAGGACACACTATGGCCTTGGATCTAAACACAGGGGGGACTTCCTTTAAAGCTGGTTTGATTCCCAGCAAACCTTACTGGTCATCAAGGTGGGAAATGGTCAGAGTGCCACCAGCGTTGGGCAGGTGCCCAGTGTGTGCCACTGACGGGAATGGCTGGCAGCCACGCAGGGGCAGCCCTGGGGGAAGAGGTGCTGCGTACACAGTGGGTTTGCTGCGTGTACAGTTATCTGTCCTCAGCATACACTGTGTGTTCTCATGAAAAACATCAGTTATTTGGATGAGACTGTCGGGATGAGAAATCTGTTTGAAAACCCACCCACCTGTGGGCTGGGGGATAGGTTGGGGTCTCCACAGAGTCTGTGGGTCATAGGATCTGGCACGCTCGCTCATCCCATCTGGAGGGCACAGATGGGGCAGGGGCCAGGGCTGGGCTGAGAGCAGGACAAGAAGGCTGGGACAGGTGAAACAGGGTCCCAGTGGGACCTGCTGTGGGGCAGGAGTCGGTAGTGCCACAGATAGCACTCATTTTCTTCCCATTTCTTCTTTTCTTTTTCCTTTTCTTTCTTTGTCTCATTCTTTCTTTCTTTCTTAAGAAAAAGCTGTAACCAGACAGCCCATGGAACAGCAAGATTGATCGTGTCACTCTGGCCTTTGAGGGAAGAAGGGGAAAATCAAATTATTGGACAGGGTCCTTTTAAGAAGCTGCTGCTTTAATTTATTTTCTTATATTTTGTCAATAGCTGTTGTTTTCTTCTTAAACAAGTGCTGCACTTTATAAATGGATTTTGCTTGGGCAAAACAAACACAGTCAGTTCATACTTTGACTTCTTTCTAAAACTTACTTAAAATGTGGTGAGTAACTAAGATGGATCCACAGGGCCTGACCACCACTTGGAAGGGTGACATGTGGCTTGAGAAAGACACCCAGCCTGGGAGGGTGAGGGCAGGAAGCAGGGTGGACACAGCAGCAGACCTGTGGCAGATCACACAGCCTGCGGAGGCTCCAAAATCACCTGATTTGGTGCTTTTTTTTTTTTTTTTTTTGAGACAGGGTCTTGCTCTCACCCTGGCTAGAGTGCAGTGGCATCATCATAGCTCACTGCAACCTCAAACTTCAAGCGATCCTCTTGGCTCAGCCTCCCCAGCATCTGTGACTGCAGGCAGGTGCCACCACACCTAGCTGATTTTTTTGTTTTTTTGTAGAGATGGGGTCTCGCATTGCTGCCCTTCTCGAGGGAAGCCAGCAGCAATCCAATCCGGGTATTTCTATGAAATCTGGTTTTTTAGTGCAACTGGTTTTCTTTAAATCCGCCCTCTCTGGGGCACACAGATGGTCCTGCTCGGTGTCCTCTGCCGCTGGGTCCCTGCGTCTCACACCCTCTTGGATCCCCAGGGCCGAGCGCGGACCGCGCCCCTGGGGCCAGTGGCACAGGACGGGGCTGGAGCGCGCCCGCGCTTCGAGGGGCCACCTCGGCGGCGCAGCCCTGACCTACGGCCGGCGCCTGGAACCGGGCTCCGGTCCCCGGGCCTCAGACGCGTCCGCGGGACACCCGCTCCGGCCCAGGCGGGGTCTCTTGGCCGCTCGCTTCGCCGCGCTCACTCTGCGGACTCGGTCACAAGCTGCAGCGGGGCAGGGACCTTAGGCGACGCGGGGAGGGGTGCGGCTCGAGCCCGCGGCCGCGGGGCCACATCTGACCCGAGGGGCCGGACAGGACCCGCCGCCGTGGCGGGCTGAGGCGGAGCTGCCAGGCCTGGGGCAGGGCGGCCCTGCGGCCTCTGTCGCTCAAAACCGGGAACCCAGTGGGCCCCGCCGCTCCCTAAAGCAAGACAAAGCTGGCGCTGTCCCGCTTGGCCTCTGCACACCCGGCTCCCGTCCCCCAAACCCTCTCAGTGCCGGCCTTGCGCGCTCACGCTTGGCGCCGTTACCCCCCACCCTGGTCCCGCTCCTGGTCCGTGACACGCGGAGCGCGAGCGGAGGGTCCCGGCAGCGGGGAGAGCCCTGGAGTTGGGGGAGCGTGGCGCAAGCAAGCCTGGCCTGTGTGGCATTTGGGGATCCCAAACAGGGTGGCTGCGCCTGGCTTCTGAGGGGAGCAATGAGGGCCAAGAGACACCTACCCATCTAGTCCCCTGCCACCAAGACGACCCCTCCACGCTCCTTTTGTAAGGTTCTGGACGGGCGGCGGGGGCCAGCTCGGAGAGTCCACGTGCGCTCCAGCGAGGCAGAATGTCTTCGAGTGAGATGGTCACCCCTGGGAAGTGAACAGGGACCCCAACGGTCCAGAAGGGACATGTGGCAGGGATGGACTCTGGACCGAACCAGGGAAGGGAGGGAGGGCATGTCCAGGGACATGCCAGCACCCATCACATGGCCCAGCGAGGTGGGGAAGAGCCACCCTGCCTTGGCTGCCTCTGCGATCCCGAGGGAGGGCTCCAGTCTCAGTCCTGAACTGCACCATGGATTGTGGGCGTGAATATTCAGGCCACACACCCAGGTGTGCCAAAACCACAACCTTATTTTCCTACTGTCTGTATTCTTGTCTATTTCCAACCTCTGTTTTCCGCTGACTGGCAGAAAACAAGTTTTGGCAAGTTCAGTGCTTATGGCTGGAACTCAGTTGACTCAGGACACCCTCCCCTCCATCTCCTCGCCCCAGATCCCAGCAAATGTGGGTCATGTCATAACATAAGGGGAGGTGGTAGATGGGTCATTGGTCAATGTTGTCCCTGCTGACACCCCCAAGACATACACTGGGACATCTGGCTCTTGGCTGTCATCTCCCTTCCTCCTTGGCAGCCTACGAAGTGTCTATGTCCCCATCTGGTCTCTGCATGGAAGGGCCAAGAAAGTCTTGGCTGTGGCCTCCCCTCGTCATAACTGGGATGCCCCTCCAGGCCCTCCTTGGCTGCTCCCCCGAGGGCTCTGGGGTCAGGAAGCTCGATGGGCTGCCTCAGGCCTCACTGCAGAGTCAGCTACCTCCCTGTCTACTGTCACCTCTCCTCCTCAGGGCACAGGGTACCTGGGGGCCACACCCCTCCCAGGAAACAAGATTTGGGTGCCCCCTGCGATCAGCCCCCCAGCCCAACCCCCACCCAACACGGCTCCTCTAGGGCCGGAACTATCTTCTCTCCTTCCCAGCCAGACACAACTTTAACCTCGTCCATCTGTGCCGGGCGGAAACACTCCCTGGGCCGAGGGCATTCCAGACTCACCATTTAGGAGAGGACCTGGGCTTTGGAAGCTCCAAAGCTAAGATTAACTTCTCTTGTTTCCCAGCGTGGGGTGACAAGGCCCCACTCTGTGCTGAGGACTGGAAGGGTCCCCCCTCTGGGGTAGGTCCATGGAGGCATCAGGACGGCTGGTTGGGGGGCTAAGGGGAGGGCCCAGCTCTGCCGCCTGAAGGCAAGTGGATGTGGAATCTGGGAGCCTGGCCCAGCAGTGGTGAACGGGGCCCCCAGGGCCTCTTGGGGTCTCTGTGTTTGTGTCCCAGTTGCTGTCCCTGGGCACTCAGGAAAGCTGTAAGCCCAGCAGTAACAAAGCTGTGCTCAGGGAACCCAAGAATAAGGTTGTTCACACCAGAGCCAGGATGTCTAAAGGGGCATAGACCCCTGGGTGGCAGGAATGCAGGGAAGAGACTCCCAGGGGATAGGAAGCCGTGGTCCAGGTTTAGCTGATGCAAGCGGGAGTCACTGGCCGATCTCTCCACCCAGGAAGGGCTCCTTTGCCTGCTCGTGCCACAAGTGCGACCTGGCCCGGCAGGCTCTCGATTCTGAGCTCTTCAGAAGGGGAATGGCATCAGTCAAGTATATTTGGGTTCCAAATGACTAGAGCCCCCCCCCCGTGACTGTCTTACTCACAAGAGGAAATGTGCTAACGCACAACTGAAAGTCAAAGGAGCCAAGCCAGCCACGCCAAGCCTCCCAGGCCTCACAGGAACTGCTGGCCAGGATGCTCCAAGTCCCAAGGTCAGATGGGGACATGCCTGAAACTGCTCACGGGGCCAGGGTCTGCCTGAGACGAAGCCACCCAGACTCTGGAGGGTCCTGGAGCCCAGAGGTGCACCCAGCTCTGCCGCCAGCTTCTGAAGTTGTCTCAAAAAGTCAGATAACAAGTGTTGGTGAGAAGTGTGGGACCACTGGGAAGGTACAGTGGCGTGGCTGCCACGGAAACCAGTCTGGCGGTTCCTCCAGCACAGTTACTGAATGGCCTGGTGATTCCACTCCTAGGAATGCACCCAGAGAAATGAAAACATATATCCACACCGAAACATGTGCAGGAATATCTACAGCAGATTATTCATAGCGCAGATGCTCCTCTATTTACGATGGGGGCCACATCCCAATAAATCCATTGTAAGTGAAAATTTAAGTCAAAAATGCATTTAAGACACCTAACCTACCGCCGTGGCTCAGCCCAGCCGACCGTAAACATCCTCAGACACTGACATTAGCCAATAGTTTGGCAAAATTATCTAACACAAAACTTATTTTATAATGAAGTGTTGAATAGCTCATGTAATTCACCCAATACTGTCCCAAGCGTGAAAGGCAGAAGGGTGGTCCGGGTCCTTGGAGTGTGGTCTCACTGAGCTCACGTTGCTTTCACACCGTCTGAAAGTCAGAGATCCTAAGTCGAACCATCGTAAGCTGGGGACTGTCTGCAGTCAAAAAAAAAGGTGACGACAACTCCAATGTTCATCAACTGATGAATGGATACACAAAACATGGTCCGTCCACACAATGGAGCATCCTTCAGACTCAGAAGCAGTGAAGCACTGGCGCCCAAACATGAATGAACCTGGAAAACATCGTGCGAAGTGAAAGGAGCCAGCACAAAAGACCACTTATTACGTGATTCTATTCATGTGAAATGTCTCGTACAGGGAGATCTATAGCGACAGGAAGTAGATTAGTGGTTGGAGAGACAGGAGGACGACAGCTAAAGGATTTCTCTTGGAGGTGACGAAAATATTCTAAATTGACTGTGATCAGGGTTGCACATATCTGTGAATGTACCAAAACCATTGAATTGCATACTTTAAGTGGGCAAATTGTGTGGTATATGAATTATATCTCAAGAAAGCTGTTTTTTAAAAAGCTTGTACTCCTTGTAACCCTTGCAACTTGACTCCCAGGAGGGTTCAGGAACTGGAGTCTCTCCTAGGATGGAGAGCCTAGTCCCCACCGGGCCACTGCCCCACTCCCCGACCTCGTCCCCCACTCCCTGACCTCATCCCCCACATCCCTGAGGGCTGGGACAAAATGCTGCCCCACGGCCGGGGGCTTGAGCAGGAGCCTCGGCCCCACACTCTGTGGGCTTGGAGATAAGTCTCCTACACTCAGCGGGATCTGGTCAGCCTCTGTGACGCCGTCAGGGAGCTGGGCCCCTGGAGGACTCTTCCACGCCCAAGCTCTGCACAGCCTGCCTGTGCTGGCCCCACCCAGAGACCCGTCTTCGCCGTTGCCGCACCGCCTCGGCCCCGCTGGCCTAGCCACCTGCCAACCCGGCAGAGCCCCTCCGACCCTGATCCCCTCTCCAGCCCAGGCTTGCGACCCCACCCTCACCCCCAGGATCATGCCTGCTGCCTTCCGCCCACCTGCACCTGGTGGGGTCACGCCTGCAGCTCCTGGTCTCCCACTTCTGCTCTGACACCCTGTCCAGCCAGAGTGCCCCCTCTCTGCCACCCACTTGCTGCCCAAGACAACCACAAGGGTAACCCTGTGTGTGCTTCCACTCGAGGTCACCAGCTTAGGCAGCGTCCCCTCCAGCCGACAACGCCCCGTGTCCCCAAGAGGGAGTTCACAGCTCACCTGACCTCAGGAAACTTGGCCCAGGTGTGCAGGGGGAGGACAAGGGTGCCGCCCCCTGCAGCGCCACTTGTAACTGTGAAAAGCTAGAAGGCGCCCCAGTGCTCATCAAGGGGACATTGGGTGGCTGAAGCGCGAGGTCACAGAGACAGCAGTGCATGGCAGTCCCAGGGACGACCAGGGGTCTCTTATGCAAACAGGCTCAACAACGTGTCTGAGGCTGGGCGAGGTGGCTCACTCCTGTAATCCTAGCACTCTGGGAGGCCGAGGCGGGCGGATCACTCAAGGTCAGGAGTTCGAAACCAGCCTGAGCAGGAGCGAGACCCCATCTCTACTAAAAATAGAAAGAAATTAATTGGCCAACTAAAAATATATAGAAAAAATTAGCCGGGCATGGTGGCGCATGCCTGTAGTCCCAGCTACTCGGGAGGCTGAGGCAG
>CAUYRT010042237.1:0-34846 GCA_963574885.1 Lepilemur ruficaudatus
TGGGGATGGGAATTAGGGATCTGAGTGGGAGAAGGAAATCTTCTAAAACTGATTTTTGTGAATAGCTGTACAACTTGGTAAATATACTAATAATCATTTAATTGTGTACTTAAAATGGAATAATGGCATGGTATGTAAACTATAATTCAATAAAAAAGAAAGAAAAATTAAAAAAAACATTTGATTGAATTATTAAATCTAAAATGAAGATATGTTCTGCTTCCACACACCAATAAGAGAGACACACGTTGTATGGTAAATTCACTTTTGCTGTTGCATTTCCCTATCCCATAGTATTGCTGTTAAAGCAGCACACTCTCACAGATGCTCTGTCTACTACAAATATGGCACTACTAGCTCACAATCCTGAGAAGGACTATTGGAAAACTGTCTTACTCTGCAAAGTCCATTTCTCTATTTCTTATTTACATGTCCAATCACTTTTCCCTAAAACTTAAACATTAAATACCATAAAGATGGCAGTGGCTGGGGATGATTCCAGCATTACTTAAGTTGTAGGATTAAACATTTTGCTGTAAATAGTTCTTTGCCAGAATTACTTAAAATATTTTCAAAACTAAGTCACCACCCTAGACTTGTCCTGTTTTCAATAAGGTTTCACTTCACTGGATTTCTATGTCTTCCTGTCACTAGATCATCTGTAGGGTCGCTGTTGTCCCATTTCTGTGTTTTTCTAACTTTGAGTATGAAGATGTTTGGTGATTCTATCCTATATTCCCCACAAGATCCTGAGGTCTATATAAAAAATCTACCATTTTCCAAAACTTCCCATTCTGAAGCGGCGGCAATGTTTGTGAAGGTATTCAATGTCTCAACAATTTGTATTACACTTTTATCTACCAGGATTCTACCTGTATAAATAAAAGGAACTATTCTATTACTACTCATAGCCTGAGAAAATTAATAAATAATGATAAGAAGGAGGAGCGGGAGGAGAAAAGGAAGATAATAACAATAACAACAGTCTTAGTTAACCAGCTATTATATTTTCATTACTTATGCAACAAACAGTAAAAGTAGAGTATATGCAGACTTTTTTTAAAAAAACACAGATGATGTTATAACTGTAATGGTGCTCATAACTCAACTTGATCTATTAGATAAGAAAAGCTCTCATCTGCAAAGTTTGAGAAGATGGGGGGCTCTGAAGGAAGATGCATCGTAGGCACATCATGATTCTTGCTACATATTAATGGCATTCTTGAACTTTCTTGAGTTGGTCTTGAATTATCTATCAATGGTTTAGCCATTCATAGCTCCTTACACCCATTTTCTGGATCTCAAATTTAAATAGAAGATAGGATATGAAATTTATATGAAGAGAACATTAAATCAGAAAATGTTGAAAAATCTCTGAATAGATTCTTTAGTCTATCTGCAGGGCTATAAAATTTAGTTGTGCCCTGACCAAATATGCTAGGTAGGACTCAAGTAGGGCCTTCAAGCCAGCCCATGTTTAGTCATTCGAGGCTCTGCATGAGTTTGTGTTGAGTCTGGAAGCACAAAAGTTATTTTTAAATTTGTCTTTCCATAGACAGATCAATTTTTTCCAATTAGTATACCTGGGGAGAGAGGTTATGTTTTATAATTCGTGTAAGACCATTTGTGTGCTAACAGAGACCAGCATGGCATCTTTTGTGATGATAATAATAATAATCTTATATCTATTTTTGCTAAATTATTTATCTATGACTTTGGAAATGTGCCCCTCTCCTCCCAAATCTAAGCAACTATGTGTGAGGTTTGAAATATTTTCCATGTCACTTATTGAGTAAGAAAAAAAAAGAATAAAAATACATTGATTGAAGTGTTCTTTAGAATATTAGTCATACCCAATTAAGGTCAAAAGGAAATGGGTAACTAAGGTACTCACCCAGTTACCTTAGGGGTTTCTTGTATTAAATTACTCATATAGAAAAAAAGCAAACCATTACTGAGAGTTTTTTCATTTCTCTGTCCTCCAGCTTCAACTTGACTATTTAGACAATACTTAGACTTCTCCTATTTGGGTAACACAGTCACTCTTCCTGCCAGAAAGACAGAACATCTGAAATCTGTTTTTAAGCAGTGTCAGTTTTTCAAAGTAATAGGCACAACAAGAAGAAAAGAAACATCTGCTATCTGCAGATTTTTTTTTTCCTTTCCTCCCAACATCAATCTAGCAAGTCTTTGGCAAGCAGCTTCTTGCACTCTAAGTCACAGAAATGTCAAAGGAGAGTAGAAATGAGAGTGGATACCTCTGTTGAAATGTCACTTTGAAAGTAAATAAAATCAATTGAAAAAAGGCCATTTAAAAACAAGGAAACTTAGCAGTCAGGAGATAAGTTTCACTGTACTCACAGGCAGTTGAAGTAGCCACATTTAGGAAATACACTTTTCCCTCCTACATTATGCTTTGTTACTATTGATTGTTTAAAATAATAAAACACAATAGACATAAAAGCAAATTTAAAATTCAGTGACTCTCACATCCTTGAAATTAATTAAAACTAATTTCTATTGAGCCTAAATCAGTATTTTAAATGAAGACATTTATTATGTAAATAACAGTTATTATGTAAATAACCATAGAGTACTTATATTTATAAAATTGCCTTCAGAAATAACGATGATAGGGCAGGCATTGTGGCTGACACCTGTAACCTCAGCACATTGGGAGGTTGAGATGGGAGGATCACTAGAGGCCAGGAGTTTGAGACCATCTGGCACAACATAGTAAGACCCCATCTTTACAAAATAAACTTTTTAAATTTTGTTTCAAAGTATTACAGGGGCATAGACACTTTGGTTACATAAATTGCCTTTGCACCTCCAGAGTCACTGCTATAAGCATTCTCATCCCCCGGACAGTGCACAAGGCAATTGTTAGGTATGAATTTACACATCCCCTCTTCCCCCTCCCCCATGCCCAACACCCTATGAATGTTACTTCCCATATGTGCACATTACTGTTGACCAATTAGTACCAATTTAATGGGGAGTATGTGTGTTGTTTGTTTTTCTATCCTTGTGATACATCACTTAGAAGAATGGGCTATAGCTCCATCCAGGACAATACAATAGATAGTTCATCATGTTATTTATGGCTGAGAAGTACTCCATGGTATACATACACCACATTTTATTAATCCACTCGTATTGATGGGCACTTGGGTTGTTTCCACATCTCTGCAATTGTGAAATGTGCTGCTATAAACATTCAAGTGCAGATGTCTTCTGTATAGAATGTCTTTTTCTCCTTTGGGTAGATACACAGTAGTAGGATTGCTGGATCAAATGGTAGTTCTTCTTTTAGTTCTTTGAGATAGCTCCATCTTACTTTCCCAGAGATTTTACTAGTTTGCAGTCCCACCAGCAGTTTATGAGTGTTCTTATCTCTCTGAATCCACATCAACATTTATTGTTTTGGGACTTTTTGATAAAAGCCATCTAACTCACTGGAGTTAGATGATATCTCATTATGGCTTTCATTTGCATTTTCCTGATGATTAGAGATGTTGGGCATTTTTCATATCTTTGTTGGCCATTAGTCTATCTTCTTTTGAAAATTTTCTGTTCATGTCCTTTACTCACTTTTTAACGGGGTTGTTTGTTTTTTCTTGCTGATTTTCCTGAATTCTATATAGATTCTAGTTATAAGCCCTTTATTAGATGTATATCATGCAAATATTTTCTCCTATTCTGTAAGTTGCCTATTCTCTCTGATGATAATTTACTTGGCTATGCAGAAGCTTTTTAATTTGATCAGTTCCCATACATTTATTTTTTTGTTTTTGTTGCTGTGATTGCTTTTGTGGTCTTCTTCATAAATTCTTTGCCTAGGTTGATGTCCGTAAGAGTTTTTCCAACATTCTCTTCTAGAATTCTTATGGTTTTATGCCTTAGGTTTAAATCTGTTATCCATCATGAGTTGACTTATGAGAGGTATGGATCCCGTTTCAGTCTTCTACATGTGGCTATCAAATTTTCCTAGCACCATTTATTAAATAAGGATTCTTTTCCCCAGTGCATGTTTTTGCCTGCCTTGTCAAAGATCAGATGGCTATATGAGGATGGTGTTTAAATTAGCTGGGTGTGGTGGCAAATGCCTGTAGTCCTAGTTACTTGGAAGAATGAGGCAGGAGAATCCCTTAAATTCAGGAGTTTGAGGTTACAGGGAGCTACAGTCTTGCCACTGCACTCCAACCTGGGTGACAGACTGAAGATCTGTCTCTAAAAAAACACACAAAAAAAAAAGAGAGAGAGAGAGAGAGAGAGAAAGCGAGAAAAGAAATAATAGTGACAGATATTAGCAGATTTCACTATGCAGTAAGGTGTACAACCTCTAAACTCAGAATTTCTCTGTTTAATTATCAGCTCCACCACCTACATATGTGGCAGAGGACAAGTTTCTTAAACTCTCAGTGGCCAGTTATCTCATCTGTAAATTTTGATAATAATTGTACCAAACTAGATTTTTTTTAGTATTAATAATATGCAGAATTGTACTAATATGTAAAGGAATCAGGTATATTGATGAGAAAAATATGAATATCCCATAAATAGGCATATGATATCATTAGGCAATTAAAAAAAAAAAACAGAAAACCAATAGCCTGGATTATCTTCAACCTTACCAGTATTCAAAGAAATACAAACAAATATTAGCTATAATTTTTCACCTGTTATGATGATTTTTTAAGTTTCCATATTATCAAATATTGGTATAGTATAAATAGCACCATTGTACACAGCTAATGATAGTGTTAATTTGAATTAATCTTTGGAGGCCATATAGATTTTTAAAAATCACAAAAATGTCCATATACATTTACCTCCTTAATTCTACTTCCAGAAATCTTTCCAATGAAAATAAGCAAAAGTTGGGAAAGGACATATACACAAAATGGTCATTTTTTAATAGTAAAAATTTAGAAAGGTATTTGGTGGCCTTTTATGACAATTAAAATGATTTTTAAAATTGAAAATGCTTATGAAAAACTTAAAAATGCTTATGTCCAAAGTAAAAGAGAAGAGAATGTAGTATCTAAATCCAGGTTTTTCTTACCTCTGGTACACTTCAGATTACTTACCTAATATGTATTGAGGGGTTTTAACCCTTAGTTTTATCAATTTTTCTAGTTTTATTTTATTTTTACAAAATAATTGAAAAAGAACCAAAAATGAATTCAGAAGTTCCATAGGTGGGTTTTGCCCCTTCTTGATTTCCGCCCCCCACAGTAAAACATTTTAAGAAGACATTTTGAATCAAAATGTATTATGACCATTTGAAGTTTACTATTTTCTAAGAAGCCGAGCAACTCAAAGGGCCTCATTTCAGGTGGTACTCTATGTATTGTCTATGGACTGGTTTATACCTGTACAGTGGAACTATGTGATGTCTTGTGCTTGCAGTATGGAAACCATGCAGTGCTGTTTTGTAAATTAACAGTTCCTGTATAAACTATTATTTATATACATTGGCCTCTCTGTATAAGTTTTCATTTGCTACCTGGATTGTAAAATTAATTATGAAATTATAATAACTGCTAAATACAATTCTGAGGCTTCAAAAAATATATTTATATATATATTTATATACATAAATATATATCCAGATTATATAAAAATAATACAGTAATAATACTAGAAAAATATTCACAATTCTTACAATGGCTATCTTAAATGGTAAGATTATGGTATTTTTTTTCTTCACTTTCCAAGTGATAAAAAAATATAGCTATATGGTTATATTATTATACTTTTATAATGAAAAAATGTTATATGCAATGTACACATGCATCATGTATATTTCTTTTCTTTCTTTTTTTTTTTTTTTTTTTGAGACAGAGTCTCAATTTTTTGCCTGGGCTAGAGTGCTTTGACGTCAGTGTAGCTCACAGCAACCTCAAACTCCTGGGTTCAAGCGATCCTTCTGCCTTAGCCTCCCGAGTAGCTGGGACTACAGGCTTGTGCCACCATGCCTGGCTAATTTTTTACATATATTTTTAGTTGGCCAATTAATTTCTTTCTATTTATAGTAGAGACGGGGTCTCACTCTTGCTCAGGCTGGTCTCGAACTCTTGACCTTGAACGATCCACCCGCCTCGGCCTCCCAGAGTGCTAGGATTACAGGCGTGAGCCACCGCGCCCTGCCTATATTTCTTTTTTAAAAAGTAACAAAATACCTCCCTGGGCCACCTTTCCCAAAAGAAATGTGATGTACTTAGAATTGTGTCTAGCATATAATAAGTACTCAGTATGTTTACTTATTATCATTAATTAAAGTATTGCTAATTATTCAGTACCATCACTTTTGTCATAAACTGACACATAAAGAAACAATTTCCTCTTTTAGTTTTCAGGGACTGCATTGCTGGTATGACCAAAGGTATTGATTCCAGAGCAAACAATGGTGTTGTTTAGATGTGCTCCTTATAGAGCTATCAGTAAACCTGCTAAAAATGAGAAAGACTTAGAAGAGTATAGCGGAAGTGTAGGTGTTTAAAGCTGTTGTTCAACCCCCAAAGATCTAATAATAGCAAAAGTTTGATCATTACAATTGAAAGAAGAAATTATCAGACAATCTTTAGCAGATATGATTGTTTTGAATTGATGCTGATTTACAATCAAGAACTGGTATGAAAAGCTCTTTCACACCTTCAAAGGGAATCTGTAATGTTTTCTTATTTATTTTTCAGACTCACCTACAACTATCGTCCATGTTTAACTCCTTTAATTTTTTATTCATACTTAATGCAAATTTTTGCAGATGTACATGAATTAAAAAAAAACAAAATCACCTCAGATGATTTTGTTTGGGAGAACAGGGACAAATTCGATTTTATTAAAAAATTTACTGTGTTTTTTTGTCATTGTTATTGCTTACTTACATGTTAACTCTTTGTTTTCTGTATCTTCTGTTCCCTTGGTTCTTTCATCAGAATTCTGGACGATGGTATTGGCGCAGTGCCCATAAAGATGAGGAAAGTTTTGAAGTTTCTCCTCTCCTTAGTTATGACCTCAGTCTTCTCAATCTTCAGTATTCAAGTGGATTTAAATGGAGCTGAAACTCGGTTAACCAGTATCTGTGCACCAGTAGAATTGTCTCCCCCGCCGCAATACTTGAAGTCAGATTTCCTTTGTTCATATTTTGTTCAAATAACATTTCTAGGCAAGTTGAATACTTCAGGGTGGCATTCCTGAATCTGCTGCATATTCGCCTAGAGACAATGCTGTATTCAAGCCTTCAGAACTACAAATGATTCATGCCTTCTTATGGATAAAGACCCTGCAGCATTAATTTCCTGCCATGCAAACTTTGTTGAAATATCTGAAAATAGATCACCTTACGATTGGCTGGACAAATCCAAATGGAACTGTTCGTAAGTTTTACTGACCGGACCCTTTACCTCAGCATTGCCTAGCACTTGGTAGAAGGTGACATGATAACTAGTTGCTGTCAGTCCCTGCTCAGCTATGGCACTGTGCCACTTCAGCTGGGAATCATGTGTACTTACAACATTTCTCCATGGAGTATGGCATGAGAGAAATACTACAGGGACATTTCTCTAATGGTAAAGATTTTTGAGGCCCTATACAATATCAGTATTTTTAAACACACTTCTAGCATATATTTCCGAGCTACCATGTTTGGTAACCAATCTTAAGCAACGGATTGCTTTTGCAAGATAGCTTCTTAGGAAGGCAAACATTAAGATAAATTAACATTGGATATATTATAATTTTCAATTCTGAATAATTCTGTAATCAAAATGTTTTAGTCTGTGTTTCTTTATCTTGTACTCTGATCCACATACACAGTTTATTTCCTTTGCATAAAGGTTGGGCCAATAACAAAAGAGTTTCCCAACAAAGGCAACTTCTGTTGCTGCTTTGATAAAATGCTCCCGAGAAGTTCCATTTGCTGAATGTTTAGTAAGAGATTTAGGAATTCATTTTCAGAAAAAGCACAGCCTTTGTTTGAGAAACCTTTTTTTTTTTTTCCGGCATATTTTCAAAAGTCCTTAAACATTTCACTTATGTGTATGGATGTTTATAAATTATATTTTTTAAAAGTTCATATAATATCACTACTAACATGATGGGCTGGGAAGACAAAGGCTGCTCTTCAGTAAGATTACTTTTAGCTCCAATATATTTTATACTGAAAGAAATATGATTATAAACAATGGATCCAGGAAATCTCATCTGGAAACATGCTTCTATTTTCAAGAAGCTTGATGATGAAAAAAAAAGGAAAGAAGAAAAAGTAAAACTCAAGATGCTCTATGGAGTAGTGTCTTTAGATAAGCAACTCCAATGGATATATTTCTTGTTAATTTTCTGCTTTTTCTATCTGACATTGAGACCATTTAATTCATTCTTTCTATGTTCTTTCCTCCTTTATCTATTAATATGAATTCATGTCCTGAATCGTTATTAAAATTATAACAGTAATTGAAATTACTGTTTTTATTATGGTATCTCACATAATAACAAAATTTTTCTTCTAATATCATTTCATGTTAAAGCACTAATGTACTCTAGGTACGCCAGATTACTAACCACTTTATAAACATGCCATGTGATTTTTATGTCTTTTTACTTGCACACATTGCTTTGCCTAAATTGCTTTTCTTGTTTATTCACTTTTAAAATCTTATCCATCTTTCAAACCTCATCAAATATAATTGTTTATATCGAGAAAACTTTTCCTGATGCCCTTAATCAAGTAGATTTCCTCCTTCCCCTGTGTTTCCATAGTACTTTATTATACGTTAAAGATACCATTTAGCCCACTTTTCCTTGTATTTTAAATATACTAAGATACCCCTTATAAATTTTAATGATTAAGCTAGCACAGTAAGATAAAAGTATATACATATTAAAAATCACATTAAAGAAATATGGTTATTCCATACTACCTGATAGAAAAAAAAAATACACACGAAAAGATCTAAGCAAAATATGTATCAATCAGAACTTCAGGGCTGGGTTTAGGATGGCACAGTGCTGGTCAGTTTTGGTCTGATTTAAGAAATAATCATATAGGAGATAAATGGGGTCTGAAACCATTTCCAAAACCATATGGGAGAAACTTTTGTCAATACATTACAAATATTACAGACCCATTGATTAAAAAAAAAAAAAAAAACTTCTGTGGTGAAATGGATTTGTTTGGCTAACACAGGTGATAAATATTCAATTTGTCTCAAGCAGTTTTGAGATCTCAAGTACATCAAGCAAATTTTTTATTGTAATTTGCCTTCTTGTAAAGATTTTCTAGAGAAAAAAGACATTCATTATGTCACTATTGAGTCTTATGGTCTGTGCAGCAAGAATGTTTTATTGCAAAGAAATACATTGACATTCTGCTTGTATATCAGACACATGAGTTGCTTAATAATGTATGTATGGATCTACACAAGGCTGAGAAGAGGTGCATGCATCACAATACACTCACCTGTGATTCTTTTTGGTGGTAAGCCAGTAGGATTCAAACTTTACAGAAGTATTGTGATAATGATATGGGAGAAGATAAGAATATTTAAGATTTCTGTATCCTTTGATATGATTAGTTTGACATTTCCTCCTCATCATAATTTTTTGGCACATATGAGTAAGTTCCTTGTCCTTTTTTATTTTTGCTAACCCAGCGCCTAACATAAATCTTGGCTTGCAGTCCCTTAGTAAATATTGACTGAATTGATTCTGTGAGTCTCTTGAGTTCAGGTGTGCTCTGTTATTGTCATTTCTAACCCAGTCCTTGATGGCTTAGCCATTTATTCTTTCATTCAAAGGCATTGTATGCCTTTCACATACTAGATAGACACTTAGGTGCATATAATTTCTAAATGTCCAAACAGCTCCTCAGAAGCAAATCAATTCACCTAATGATCAATCTACAAATTTAGTTTTATTTGGCGAATCAAGAACTGGTTTTCCCACAATATCTTCATTATGTTTTACTAACAAAAACTCTAAATTGTATCTGTATGCATAGCCACACAACAAAAGACTACACTTCTTAGCTTCTATTTTAGCAATATTTGTCCACGTGAGTAAGTCCAGTCTAATAGGATTAAACAAGAAGTGATGAGTTCAAATTCTGTGCCACATCATTAAAGGGCAGAAGCACGGCATCCAATGTTCCTTCTACCCTTTATTATGGTTGAAATACAGACGTGAAAAATAGAACCTTGGACTGTCTTTGATTATAAAATGGAAGCTATGTGTTGACAGTCTCAGAGTAGTAAAACAGGAGAAAATTGGGTAACTAATATCATGGTGCCACATCATTCCATGGCTAAGCTATTATTTGTTACTGATCTTTAGCCTCATCAATATCAGTTTATCCAGGATGCTCCTAGCTACAACTGGATTTCATTTGGACTTTGTAACAGCATATTGAGACATCTTCAATTTTTCCTGCATGCCCAGCTGCTATAGATGTAAACTTAGAAGACGGAAGAGCTAAGGGCTCTCTATAATCTTCCACTTCCCTCTCTCAGCCTTCAGTCTTCCATTTCTCTTCTCTTAAATATACCAGTGGTCTAATTTTCCTACTTCTTAGAAAAAATAAAATTAACTTTTATGAAAATTATGTTATGAAGATATAATAAGCATTATAAACTGAAATTAAATAGCTTAAAATAAGTGCATTTATTGAATTGGTATATAGGTGATTTGTCTTTTAAGAAATTGATTTGTATAATTTTTTCTGTTTTTTTCTTCTAGAGAATAACCTTATTCCTTTCCCAATATAATGTTTAGTGCTCCCTCCAACTAAACTTTTAAGTGCTTCCCAATTCCACTAGTAACATCTAGTCTTAGCTACCTTTATTAATATATTGCATGCCATTGTTTTTGCTGGTATTTCATAGCAACTTTTCTGGTAGTAACATAATTTTTAAGTGTCAAACTTAACTTCTTGAATTTCCAGATCTCTATATCACCATAACAGATATTTTATTAGTCTCAAGATGACTAATCAGAGTATTACACTTAGTCGCAGTGATTGTATTCAAGTTGAATGTATGGTCCAAGAAAGAAAAATAACAGTGTCAGAATATTATTGCCAAACTCACAATATAAAAGGATAAAGATATCTGTGACCCTCATAATGATACTATTTTTTATCTCTAATAAATAGTCATGAGACTTATTTATCAAATAACATAGTATTATAATTCATCAAAACACTACAGAAAATACAGAATACATGAATGTAGTAGGTGGATGTCATTAATGCCTCTAAGGAAATGAAGATCAAGAAGATAAAAAAATAAGTGAGCCTATGTAAGTACAGAATGTCATAATTAATGAGGTGAATCTGCTATACATGTGTTAAACACAATTCTTTCTGAAAAAAACTATAGCTATGAGTAATTTACAACAAAATAATGACAGTTTAGGTGACAAAAAGGTCAATAACTTATAAAAAGTAGAAATACAAACTCTCCTTGAAATGAATGCTTATCTGTTCCTAAAACTGGAAATTAATAAAATTAAATGTTTCAAATGAAGAAAAACTTCTACGAGGATTAAAAAAAAGGCCACAAGAAATAGTTGTGTTGAGTTCCATATCCCTAAACATCTTGTACTGGATAGCAGAGCACACGCTCTTGATGAAAGAAAGAAATAGAGAGAGAGAGAGAGACAGAGACAGAGAGAGAGAGAGGAAGGAAGGAAGGAAGGAAGGAAGGAAGGAAGGAAGGAAGGAAGGAAGGAAGGAAGGAAGGAAGGAAGGAAGGAAGGAAGAGAGAGGAATGCTGAATACCATGCAAAAACATCTCTTTATGTGACCATGATCCAACAAGAAAATGTAAAAAATCTTCAGATAAAAATTACATAAAAACAGTGTTTTGGGTTGAACATGTCCCCCAAAATTCATGTGTTGAAAACTTAATCCCCAATGCAACAATGTTGAGATAGGAGCTCTGTTCTTGTGAATACGAGGTCACATTTTTGTGGAAGTAGGTTCCTTATCCCCAAAGTGGGTTTCTGAGAGAGGATGAGTTTGATCCCCTTCTTCTCTTGTGTGCATGCAACACTCTCTTGCCCTTTTGCCTTCCACCATGATAAGACACAGTAAGAAGACCCTTACCAGATACTGGCTCCTCAATCTTGTACTTCTCAGACTTCAGAACTGTAAGAAATAAATTTCTTTTCTTTATAAACTACCCAATATGTGGTATGCTGTTATAACAACACAAAACAGACTAAGACAGAAAATTGGTACCAAGAAATGGGATTGTTGCTATAACAAACACCTGGAAATATGGAAGCAACTTTGGAACAAGGTAACGGGCAGAGGCTGGAAGAGTTTGAAGGAGCAGGCTAGAAAAAGTCTATATTGCTGTGAACGAAGCATTACAGGTGATTCTGGAAACAGCTCAAAAATAACTATACGAAAAACAAGGAACTTCTTAGATATTACTTAAGTAGTCATGACTGGTAGAAATGCTGGTAGAAATATGGACACAAAATGCAATTCTGAGGCGATCTCATGGAACTGAAAAGTAAGATATTGAAAACTGGAGTACAGGCCATCTAATAGTTGCGAAGAACTTGGTGGAATTGTGTCCATGTCATAGAACTTTATGAAAGGCAGAGCTTAAGAGCAATGAGCTAGGAAATCTGGCAGAAGAAATATCTAAGCAGCAAAGCATTCAATGTGCTGCATGGCTTCTTTTGGCCACTGAAGTAAAATGAGAGAAGAGAGAAATGATTTAAAAATAGAATTTATACTTACAAGGGAAACAGAATGGAAAGCTTTGAAACACTATCAGCCTGGCCATGTAAAAAATAAAAAGTGTGGTGGTTGGGTGAGAATACTAAAGTGGTGGCCAAGCAATCTTTTGCTTAGCAGATTAATATTAATATGGATAGAAGGGAGCCAGGTTCTATTCATCAAAACAGTGGGAGAATGGCACAAATTGTATTTCAGAGATCTTCAAGCCAAGTTAGGATCTCTAGGGCAAAGTTTTCAGAGAGATAGCCACAGAACCTCAGCATTTGCTGCCCTGCCCCACCTCAGGACTCTTCTCCCTGAGTTCTAGGGCAGTGCTCCTCAGTCTGTTGTCAAAACTGCAAGGGGGTTTCAGTCTAGGTACAGTTGATCCTTATATAAAAATCCAATAATTGACACAATGAGGATTGCCAAGGAAGAAAGGAATTTTTAATATGACAAACCTCGTGTCAGGAGAATGGGAGAAGCTGCCTAAAATTCATACCCTGGACAAAGGGATAGCATGTGCTGTTAAAGGGAGCCATGTGCCTGGGGCAGGTTATGGTGTATCTCACAAGGGACTGCATGCATTAGGGGAAGGTTGTGGAGGATGGTGAATTTTGCCATCAAGAAGTTTGTCCTGGGCCTTTCAGAATCTCAAATCCTTTGTCTCATTGAAAATCCATCATTTCATGCCAGGTGTTGTGGCTCACACCTATAAGCTCTTTGGGAGGCCAAGACTGGAGGATCACCTGGGGCCAATAGTTTGAGTCCATCCTTTCTGGGAAACAACTCAAAGGCTCCAGTAGTTAGTTAAGGCAGACAATTATAAAAAACATAGAGGTTCATGGAGCTGGCTACAAGTTGCCTCAGCCATTAATCAAGTGGACCCAGATGCTGCTTGATCCATACTCCGAAAGGTATAAGCCATAAGCCTTGCTAGCACCCACCAAGTTGAAAAGGTTGATTTGAAAATCCTATAGCGTACCAAATGTAATACCAAATATATATGCTTTTCAAACGTATATGGAATATTCACATGCTATAAACATGCGTCAACAAATTTCAAGGGTACAGAAGGACATTGCAGTCTGCATTACAGAGAATATAAACACGCTAGCAAAAATAAAATGGTGACTGGAAAATAAATGTTCCAAAATTAAGAAAAAAGTCCAAATACTCATGAATTGAAGTCAGAAAGCTACTAGAAATTGGAAAATATTTAAAAACTTAAATTAATTAAATATATTTTAGAACTTGTTAATTAAGATTCTATTACTTAAGAGAAAATATAGGACAAATCAGGGGTCAGCAAACTGTGACTTCTTGGTCAAAATATGCTTATTACTGTTTTGGCACAGGCATTGGGGTTAGAATTTTTTTGATCAATTTTAAAGGGTTTAAAAACAATGTAAAGTTATTCAACAGAGTCCATATGTGGCCTGCAGAACTTAAAATATACACTTTCTGCCTATTTATGGGAAATGTTTCTTGATCCCTATCTTAAATGCTTATATTAGAAAAGAAAAATAATGAGCTGAGCAGACCATACTTCCTAAGAAATTAATAAAAGACCAGGAAAACAAACCTAAAAGAAATTAGAGGAAAATAGTCAAGATAAGAGTAGAAAGTAATAAAACAGAAATCAAACATATGGTTGCTATCAACAAAGCCAAAGTTGTTTCTTTTAAAGTCTAATAAAACTGACAAGCTTCTAGTGAGACTGATCAAGAAAAAAGGCGAGTAGGCACACATAAACAATGTTAGGAATGAAACAGGAAATATAACTATAGATTCTCCAGACCTTAAAAAGTTATTAAGAGGACATAATGAACAAAAGCGATATGAACAGATGCCTCAGAATGTTAGAAGTTAATAAGACAATAACATGAAAAAATTATGCTAGCATCTAAAAATACTCATGATACTGGGTGTAAAAATTCTAAATAAAATCCAAGCAAATAAAATCCAGCAATATATTTGAAAAATAATACATCATAACCTAGTTGAGTTTATTCCAGGAAGCAGATTGGTTGGATGAACATTAGAAAATCGCTGAATGGAATTCACAACAGCAACAAATAAAAGAAGAAATATATTATTACAACAATATATGACAAAGAAGCATCCAGTAGAATTCTATATATTTTTATTATTTTAGAAGTATTTTTATTAAAATAAAATTAGAAAAGAACTTCCTTATACTAAAATATCTAATTAAAGGGATGTTCCAAGAAATACCAGAGACTCACCTTGGAGCTGCCCCACCTTGATCCTGCCCCTATCAATTGCCACACCTGGGAGGAGGAATGAAAAAGGCCCAGGCATAATAGGATCTGGAAAATGATCTATAGTACCCTAAGGCTAATTGTCATGTCATTAACTGTGCATCAGAGTTCTTCAATAGTGACGTTTAAACCATGAGGAGGACCCAGTCCAGATAATATAAAACAGGACCTCCGACCAGAGTCTCTTGTTACAACAGAGGGCCTGTTAATCGCCTATGGCAAATGTATTTTGCTCTTGCTCTATAAACCTACCTTGCTATTCCTCAATAAACTTTGTTTCATGCTGGCTCTGCTATGTGTGTGTCGGTCATTCTTCAGCCAAGAGCACACCAAGAACCAAGAAAAGATTGCCAAGTTCTGATCATCAGGAAGGTTTTCCAATGAGAACTGTGTGTGTGTGTGTGTGTGTGTGTGTGTGTGTGTGTGTGTGTGTGTAGGATGGGAAGTGTCAATATTATTTTCTTTATTGTACATATAGAACTTACCAACCTCCTTCTTAAGGAAAACAAGCAAGCAAACAAAAAACTTCAAATCCTACTCTAACCAATGTATTGATTTCAGGGTCCAGGATCTCTAGTGATGTGGTTTCTTGTTTTTCAAATATGACTGTGGCTCTGTATGGCCCAGAAATCTATAAAACAAAGCATGCTATCTCCCCCCTCCCCACCCCCACCTTTCCGTGATTCCAATATAGTGCTGAAACAGGGACAGGGCAATCACAATAAATTTTTATTTTTTGTGAAAGGATGAGTAATGAATTCTCAAAGTTGCCTATAGCCTAATTTCTAGAATAGTAGTAAAAAAGAAAAGCCTCTTTTTAATGTGAATGAGTTTATGAATTTGAGATGGGTGGGCTCAATATAATCAAAGAGTCCTTATCAAAGGGACACAAGACGTTGAGAAAAAGAGGTAAGGTGGTGTGATAATGGAAACCTAGAGAGAAAATAAGATGTCATGCTTCTGACTTTGAAGATGGAACAAGGGGCCACAAACCAAGGAACGTAGTAGGTAGGCTTTAGTTTGTGGCAATTTCTTACAGAACCTATAGGAAACTAATACAGATTTCTGGTACCTGGAATTGGAGTGCCACTGTAACAAATAATTAAACATGCAAAAGTGGCTTTGGAATTGGTTACTACATAGAGGGTGGAATAATTTTTAAAGGGTATGCCTCGAACAGACTGTTAATAGAAATATTGGGGGAAGGGCCAAGATGATGGACTGAAAGCAGCTTGTACTCACTCTTCTCAAGAAGTGGATCATATGTTGCAGGTAGAGGCTCACCTATGGATGGACTGTCTTGGAGACCACATTGTGAATCATCAGAGAAATGAATGGAGAAATCCAAAGAGGGAGAGAAAGAAGTGGGGTGATCTGCACACCAAAATCACGAGGTAATTGGGGGAAGTATATGCACAGGGGGAGGGGTTGGAGAGAGACCATCGAGGCTCCATTATCCCCCAGCAGATACTGAAATCTGAACTGTGAGGGGGCTTACACACCACAGCAGGCCTCTAAACTGATTAGGGGGCTGCTTGGAAACCACAGCAGCATTGCGCTGGAGAACAGGAACAGTGGAGTCCCACCAGCTTCTAGTCCCAGGTCACAGCAACAGACTCCAATTGTCATGCTCAGTCCTACAAAGCTCAGTCTGCAGAGGGGTTGGCTCCACTCTAGCTGCCTTTCTGTTACCCCTGCCAGGTCAGAGAGGAAGCAGGAAGGGTGGATATTCTCATATGTACGTGACTAGGTGCTGTGTACCACCTCAAGGCCGGCCACAGGCTGACTTCCGGTAAACTAACCAAAGCAGGCACCCGCCAGCCCTCACCATCTGCCATCACCATTTTGCCATCTCAATAGTGCTGCCACTGCCACCTGAATAGCAATGTACCAGCTACCACTATTGGACATGGGCAGAGAGAACTTCAGCAACTGTATATCCCCAATGGGTTATTGTGCACCACCCCAGCCCTGGCAGCCACAAGTGGCCCAGCTGCTGTGGCCAGAAGAGCCAGCCAACCATCAGCTGTGATTCTGTAACCCACCCAGGCATCAGCCAAGGCCCTGGTGTGTCCAGGTGCCTGCCAATGTCCCACACCTGCACAGGTACTCAGCAAGGTCCCACAAACCTCACAGGCCCTTGCCAATATCCAGTGACTAGCTTAGGCATCAGCAAATATCCTGCAATTTTCTCAGGCACCTGTCAAGGTCCTGCAACCTACTCTCTCACTGGCTGCAGTCCTGTGACATGTCCAGGTGTCCACCAATATCCCACAATCTTCCCAGGCTGAATTATGCTAGAACTAAAAGAAGAAATATTGCCTATCCTACAGAAATTATTCCATAACATTGAGAAGGAGGAAATCCACCCTAACTCATTCTATTGAAGCCAGTATCACCTTGATACCAAAGACAGGAAAGGACTCAATGAAAAAATGTAACGTACAGACCAATATGCCTTATGAACATAGATGCCAAAAAACCTCAACAAAAATACTAGAAAACCAAATTGAACGACAAATCAAATGGATAATTCACCATGATCAAGTGGATTTCATGCCAGGGAGGCAAGGTTTAACATATACAAATCAATAAATGTGGTTCACCACATAAACAGATGCAAAAACAAAGACCATAACATCATCTCAGTACGTGCAGAAAATCATCTGATAAAATCCAGCACTCTTTCCTGATAAAAACTCTCACAAAATTAGGCATAGAAGGAATATAACTCAAAATTATAAAAGGCCTTTAGAACAAACCCACAAACAATATCATACTGAGTAGGAAAATGTTGAAAGAATTCCCCTAAGAATTGAATAAAGACAAGAGTGTCCACTGTCACAGTGTCTATTGAACACAGTATTGGAATTCCTAGCCAGAGCAATCAGGCAAGAGAAAGAAACAAAGGGCATCCAAATTGGGAAAGAAGAGGTCAAACTATCCCTCTTTGCTGATGATAGATCTTGTATCTAGAAAACCCTAAAGATGTCACAGAAAAGACCCCTGGAATTGATAAATAAATTTAGCAATGTTTCAGCTTACAAAATCAATGTACACAAAAAGTAGCATTGCTATATACTAATAACAGTCAAGCTGAGAGTAAAATCAAGGACTCAATATTATTCACAGTAGTACAAAGAAAATAAAATACCTAGGAATATACCAAGGAGGTGAAAGGTTTCTACAAAAAGAACTACAGAACACTGATGAAAGAAATCACAGATGACTCAAAGAAATGGAAAAACATCCCTTGCTCATGGATTGACAGAATTATCATTAAAATGTCCATACTGCCTAAAGTGATTTACAGATTCAAGGTAATTCCCATCAAAATATCAATGTTTTATTTCACAGAACTAGAAAAAATAACCCTACCCTTCATTTGGAATCCGAAAAGACTCTGAATAGCCAAAGCAATCCTAAGTAAAAATGGAAAAAAAAAAAAAAAAAACTGGAGGCATCACATTACCTGACTTCAAGTAATATTACAAGCTTAAAGTAACCAAAACAGCATGTCACTTTTATAAAAGTAGAGACATAGACCAGTGGAACTGATAGAGAACCCAGAAAGAAAACCATATAGCCATGACCAACTGATCTTTGACAAAGCAGACAGCAACATATGCTGGGCAAAGGAAGTTCTATTCAATAAATGGTGCTGGGAATATTGGAAAGCCACATGCAGAATAATGCAACAGGATCCCTATCTCTTGTCATATAAAAATTAATTCAACATGGATAAAAGAATTAAATATAAGGCATGAAACCATAAAAATTCTAGAGGAAAACATAAGAAAAACTCTTCTAGACATTAGCCTAGGACAAGATTTTATGACGAAGACACCTAAGTCTTTGGGAGAAAATATGTGCAAACTGTACATCTGACAAAGGACTAATGTTCAGAATCTACAGACAATTAAAATAAATCAGCAAGAAAAAAACAAATAATCCCATTCAAACATGGGCAAAAGACATGAACAAAAGTTCTACGAAAGAAGATAGATAACCGGTCAATAAACATATGAAAAAATGCTCACTAATCATCAGGGAAATGCAAATTAAAACTACAATGACACACCATCTTACTCCTATAAGAATGCTCATTACTAAAAAATCAAAAACAATAGATGCTGATGTGAATGGAGAGAGAAAGGAATGCTTTTTACACTGTTGATGGGAAGGCAAATTAGCACAAACTCTATGGGAAACAGTATGGAGATTCCTCAGTGAAATAAATGTTGATCTACCATTCAATCTAGCAATCCCACTGCTGGGTATTTACCCAAAGGAAAATAAGTCATTTTTTTTTTAAGATGCCTATACTTCAGTGTTTATCACAACACAATTTGTCCACTTTTTAATAGGGTTGTCTGATCTTTTTTTTTCACTGATTTGCTTGAATTCTTTGTAGATTCTGATTATTAGTCCTTTATCAGATGTATAGCTTGGGAATTCTTTCTCCCATTCTGTGGGCTGTCTATTTGCTCTGTTAATTATTTCCTTGGCTGTGTAGAAGCTTTTTAATTTAATCAAGTCCCATTTATTTATTTTTGTTGGTGGTGTGATTGCTTTTGGGAACTTCATAAATTCTTTTCCTAGGCCCATATCTGGAAGAGTTTTTCCTACGTTTTCTTCTAGAATTCTTATGGTTTCATGCTTTACATTTAAGCCCTTTATCCATCTTGAATTAATTTTAGTAAGTGGTGAGCGATATGGGTCGTGTTTTATTCTTCTGCACGTGGCTATACGATTTTCCTAGCACAATTTGTTGAGTAGGGATTCTTTTTCCCAGTGTATTTGTTGACTGCTTTTTTAAAGCTCAGTTGGCTTTATGTGGGGAAAAAAACATTACTTGTATACTCAACCTTCTATTTCTTCAGTAGTCACCCAATTTGTTCCAAAGCATACATTTGGACTAATGTTAAAAAAAATTTAACTTTATCCTCCACAACTACTCTATTTGTATAGTAGTCACAGATTCAAATTTTATTTGACTGATACATTACATTCTCACAATCATTCCGTCTGTAAGTATTGTTTCCATAAAATCTTTATTATTAGCAAAACAATTGAAGATTAATAAGATTTTAGATGATAGCTTAGTTATTCACCAAATAGTGACTGAGAGCTTACTATATATGCATGGCATTCTGCTGAAATAATGAAATAAAAGTACAGGAAAAAATGACCTACACTGTAAAAGCTCATATTTAATTAAGTAGGACAGCAAACACATGCACAAACAATTATAACGCAATATGTGCTATAAAGAAAACATGCATGGAGTATTAATGGGCTCACAAAAGGAAGGCCTAACTGCATAAAGAGTTGTCACAGAAGCTTTCCAGAGGGGTAGCATTCTGCGAAGGCTTGAAAAGTCTTTTTGGATTTGCCTAATTCACAGAAAGGAAAAACAATCCAGCAAAGGTATTAAGTTTTAGAGAATATTACACATTCAGCAAATATCATATAGTCCAGCATGGCTGAGATAAGAGCACTTGGCACGGGTGGAAAAGTGATGGATCCTTAAGCTGGAGGGCCTTGTTAGACACGTTTTAAAGTATGTATTGTGCTATGAGCCAGGAAAACAATAGAAAGAAAATTTGGAGAATCAGTGGAGGATCATGACATAGTCTTATTATTGTTTTGGAAATATTATTCTGGCAGCAATATGGAGAGCAATGAGCTAAATGGATTGGAGCAAGGACAAGGCTGGAGTTGGGAGATCTCTTTTCCTGCTACTGAGATTATTCATCATGAAGTCCGGAGGGTAGAGTTACACGCACTCAGGAGCAGGGTTGTAATACATAAGAATGTAGAAGCTTTTAAGATCATCTAGTTCTGCCATTTAATCAATTTTAAATCCCCATACTCTGTCCCCAACAGGTGTTTATACAACATGTGTTTCAAGACCAGGAAAGCCAGAGGATTAACTCAGTATCTGACAGCTTATTACATTTTGGGATATTTTGGACAACTCTTCTGTTTACCAAATGTCATTTTAGCCAAAGTCAGAATATTCATGCTGCCAGTGCTTTTTTCATCTTTGCTGATTGGCAGACTATTTCTTCCTTTCCACCCTAAATCTTCAAAACCAGTCATACTGTGCATTTATCTTTGTTGAATATTAGTTTCCACTTGCATAGCATTTGAATGAGTTTCCACTTGCTGGCATATATGAATAATTAAGCTATATAGAACAGACATGTTGATTAGGGTTGACTTGTGATGCTTATTTAAGTAGCATTTGGACTTTCTTAAGAAATGAGCTAAGTAAAATTAAGAACAAAGGATAAACCCCCTTAAACAACTCAAGACTTACACAATGTAACATTTTTAAAACAAAAGAATAAATCATATATCTAAGGAAATGTAGATAATAAAGGCCAAAATAAACCATGGTCAATTTTTTTTTTAAATCATAATTTCAAGTTGTTAGAAATGTCCTTATTTAATTTGATATCTAAAATTTTTTAATCTTTTACATTTTTAATTTTTTCAATTATATACATGAGACATTGTCAAAAGTACCATTTGAGTTATTAAATCATATTTGTATAATGAGAATAACTTTTCATAGACAAGAATATAATAGAAACTATGTTTTAAATAAATACTTAAGTATGGAACCAAACATACAAAATGAGAGACAAGAGGTGACTTCTATTTAATGCTACATGCTATATATATATATATATATATATATATATAATATATGTATATGCAGTAATTGTCATTGCATTAAATATGTGATCAGCAATATAACAAATATATAATCAGTTTTGTAGTGCCTTATCAAATCCTATTTTTTAAGGCATCATTTATCCCTGGTAATTTTGTCTATCCTACAATTGTGACTCCCTGTAGTAATCATTCAGCAGCATATATATATTTTATTATTAAATGCACTTTTATTGATATTTAGAAATAATTGTCAAAATAGACTTTTCTAATTTAATACCTACAATACTCCCATGGGACAGGAGTTTTAAATATGCAGATATTAAAGTTTCCATAAGTTGTAAGTATTTAAGGTAAAGTGTAAATAGAACTTAACAAACTTGAATCCAGTTTTTGAATTTCAAACACCAGGCTTTTAACCGCTATTTCACGTATTTCCTGAGTTAATAAAAAGTAAGAATCACTAATAATAGCATTCCATAGCCTCTATATTTGTTATATATTTGTTTTTCAGGCATACTCTCATTTTTATTGGGCAAGGAGAACTAGAACCCACAGCCTTCAATCTTGATGCTACCTTCCCAATAATTAGAAAAGGTTGTTTTTAACTATAATGATAATATCAGGTTTCAATGGTAGCAGCTATAAAGATTACTACGTTAAATCTGTTTCTGAATTTACTGTTAATATAAAAATGTTATCCAATGTATTATTTAGTGTTCTCTTTATATATAAATTTTCACTACCAAAATGTATTTTATGAAAACTATTTTTTTAAAGATAGATTGATTCTGGAAAAAATAATTATGCAACAAGAGCATGCATTGCTGTTCATTTTGTTATCAAGAATCTTCATGCCAAATTTCATTTTATTTGAGAAAATACATTTGTCCAAAAAGTCTGCATATTTTTGTTCTTTTTAAAAAAACCTCACCATCTTATTTATATTCCTTAGTGATTTTTCTTGCAACTGGATTTTAAGTCATGTGGAATAGTTATCTGTTTAAGTCTGTGTAGAGTAAGTTATGATTTATGTAAATACACATCTATATGAACATGAAAAAGAGAAGAAATCTGGATCCAAGGAACTGAGATATGCAAATTTTTAAAATATTGCTCAAAATGTAATTTTACATTGCCATGCAATTTTAAAATATTTAGATATCTTTTTAATGAAAGGTATCATATGATTTTAAAAATACGCCTTGTAGTGGCATCCATCATGAACACGAATCTATGCTATCCAGGAAAACTAAACTTGTTTCAGTGTGTCATTTAAGGGCAATGTTTAATACAAAGTAAATTCATTCTATGGATATAATTAAAAGCCTATCCTCATAAGGCAAAAAAAAAAAAATGTAACTGAGAAATAAAAAGTGGGTAATGCCATGCAAACTGCTAATTTCTATATAAATTACTTGGCATCCTTTTTTTGTTAAATATTTAATTTTTCTGGGGTGGATTCCTGCTTATACATCTGTCTTCTTGCTTTTCTCTATAGAAAAAGCAAAACAGATGGGGACAATGAGACAATATAAAGATAATTCTTCTTCCTGAATGTGGATTCACTAAATTTTTAGGATCTTGGCAACAGCAGTCATGCGCCATACACAGAATGACAGTCCTATAATCTCATCATCCAATAGTGAAGAGCTGTTTTATATACTGCCATAATTTCTCCCATTTTTTACATACACATATTACAAACTTGATCCATATATGTGTATGGGTATGTGTGTTTGTGTGTATATTCATATTTATTTTTATGTGTGTGTATCCAGATTTTCTCAATTAAAATTGTATCAAAATAGCTCCCATATACAATATTTCATTATATTAATATTCATAATATATTTAACTATAAATTGTTAAACTTCAAGTTTTTGCTATTTAACTCTAGGATAAATATTAATCTTTGCATTATACCTAATGGCATTCTTAACATAAATGGCTAATAGTTGATTAACTGAGGCTGTGAAAACAATCAAAATTTTAGGGGTCCTAAGCCTTATTAAAATTTTCCGTGTGTATTTATGTATACAAAAAGGAAGGTAGGAAAATCAATATATATCAGAAACTAGCATATTTATGAAGATTTTATTTTAGGTGTAAGACTAAAATTGATTGGTTGATGGTAACATAGTATTCATACAGATCAGTCTAATAATATTTGTTAGTACGTTAGCAAGTGAATGAAACATTAACAATTCAAAGATAAAGGGACTCTAAAATCAAAGACAGACAACCATTGAGGCAAATAATACATATTACAGAGCAGTTTCTATTCTTACGATGAAATCCAATTTCGTTACATATATGATAACTTGTTGCTGATTTTATTTTATTTTTTACTTGATTTTAAAGAGCTTCTTTAGGTCGGTCACATTAGAAGATGCAATATAAACTATATAAAAATACACAGTGGTGTTCATCTGGATCTAACTGTAATTTTGTACCAGATATATGTACATAACCAAGCAAAGAAAGGAAGAAGTACATGCTGCTACTTTTGGCTTCTTGACTCAGGGATCAGTTAAGAACATGCTTTATTTTTGTGAGGAGAAGATTCAACTAATCTTTCCAGTCCTTTAAATAACCCTCATTATGAAAGGGTATAACAAGATCCATCCATAGGGGGCATAAACTATACTCAGCATTTTAAGGACCGTCTGAACACTCTCCTAGTGCCTATTTAGGAAATTATTTATGGGATTCTAATTATCTAAGCTTCCAGTTCATTGATTTTTTTTTTAATCATAGGTGAATTCCTTCCAGAAATGTCAAATTGTGTCAAGTTATATATTCAACAAATATTAATTACCTATAATGTAGGGGTACTTTATGTGAACATGAAAATTAATAAACCATCACTGCTTCCCTCAAGAAATTCAATGTAGAGCTGGGTGATATGAACAACACATAATTATCAAGAGAGGAATGCTCTGTATCTATTGGCTAACTCAGTAGATAAGAAATAAACCTGGTCTACTCAGAGAAATGCCGTTTACTGTCTACCACCAAGAAAGCATTTATTTTGATCCAGAATTACTTAATCTGTTTTTGATAAAACTTCACAGAGCACAGTACCATTTTGATGTTTACTACCCATTTAATCTCTTTACTTTAGAAACATCTCTCTCTAAATGGTGTGTTGGGAAATATACTTTACTCTCTATTCATACTCTGAAGTAGTCATTCATGGTTCCTATGACTACTCTAGGGTTCAAGTTCTCTTATCTGAAAATAAGAATGCAAATCATTTCACAGAAATAAAGTCTGGCATCAATGATACTTTTAAAAATCTCATGATTCATTAAAACACTTCATAGTCACTGTACCCCAAACCTCTATTAGGTGCTTAAGTGCCACCAAAGCTTTATGAACAAGTACTCATGTACCACTCACAGGCAACACCGGCACTGGGAAGGCTATGTGTTCACGTAGTAAATGCCAAATGTACAAAGCTTTAAATAATTATAATGCACACACTTCAAACAGATATCCGTTGTAGGATTTAGTTAAGTGCCACCAATCTGAATGTCCATTTAACGGCTATACACATATTTTACCTACGAAACTGACATAATTTCTAAATCCCTTTTCACTGAGAGATAACTAAAATATAAAATACATAATTTCTAAAGTAATAAAAATGCAATAGCACATAGAGTAACTATTAATCTAAATCCTGAAAATAATGCTATGTATTATGGATATTAGTGGATGTACATGTGATTGTTTTAATTAATATGTTGAATATCTGAACATTTTTTTATTAAAGAAAGAGCTTAGTAATCTTTCCTTAGTGGCACAAAACGGTTGTAAGAAGTCAATACAAAACTTAAAATGAAACTAATTGGGCCATTATGTAAGAAAAGACTGATTAAACTTTGTCAAAACTTTAAAATGCCATCTGAAAACCAATTTGAACTTTTCATGAATTTAATGCACACACATTGATAATTTACCTGTAGAGCTTTCCTAGCTCATCAACTAGGTGATTTTGTTTTTAAGCTTACAATGAAGTAAAATAGGATAACTGCTTAAATGATGAACTAATATATTTCTGCAGTTTTAAAAGCAGTCCCAGTGCTCTTTCCAAATATCAGCATATACTAAGGAAGTACAGTACATTGAAATTGTTTTTTTCTCATTGCATATAAAGAACAGATTTGGTGAAATTCATCCTTCTAGTATTATATAAAAGAGGGTTCACACATTTTTTAATGTCTACCGCACAAACTAATTATGTCTGAGGACTGTTGTTCATATAGAGGAAAAAGAAACTGAAATAGATATACAGGTCACTGAGAAAACAATAGGCAAAATTAAAAAAATAATAATTCTATTAACATATATATAAGACTGAATTTTTTTCAAAGTATGTGCTATGAGGATAATTTTAGGAGCTGAGCTATGTAATACTTTTACTCCAATCATTCTAGTCCAGAATAAAATGGCTTCTTACTACAAAACCTAAACCATCTGTTCGCATGAGTATTATAATTGGTTTTACATGGTGCTAACTATTGCAATGATTATCTACGTTTTATACATTTCTCACTATTGTCTTTTTTTTTTTTTTTTTTTTTTTGAGACAAGAGTCTCGCTCTGTTGCCCGGACTAGAGTGCCCTGGCGTCAGCCTAGCTCACCTCAGACTCGTGGGCTCAAGCAATCCTTCTGCCTCAGCCTCCCAAGTAACTTGGACTACAGGCATGCACCATCATGCCCAGCTATATTGTCTTCTTATATGAATAATAAAATGCAATTTAGTAACATTTCAAATTGAACTGATAAATTAATTGATAAATTTAGGATTTAAAAAAAAAGGAAGTCTGAACAATTATTGCATCTTACTTAAATATGTGTCCTCCTCTTTTTCAATTTGAATTTCCTTTCTAGTAACAATGCTATATAGACAGAGAGCCATCTTAGTATTTAAATGTCTAATTTTTTAGAAATTTTAATGGCAATTAAGTTAACATTACAGAACAAAGCCTATGAAAGAAGACAAAAGTTCTGCAAAATACTATATAATCGTTTTTTAAAAAAACTTCAATTTTTTTAAAATAATTGTGTTGTATATGATTCTTCTAATGAAAGTGATCGTGGAGTACTTTTAAGTCATTTGGATTAATTGATGCCTTGTTCTTTTGGTGTATTGTGGAACCAACATGAGAACTAAGGCTTCCACTCTATGCTACAGACTCAAACTTTTTCTCCATCTATACTATTTATAGGAATTGCATTTATACACTCCTGTCTATAACATTCTTCATTTATACAAGGTATTTTCAACAAGGGTAAGTGTGGATTGCTGTGTAACTTAATACCTTCCATACCTCCCTCCCTGCCTACGCAGGTTAGAAAACAAACTTGAATTAGAGTTGGCTGAATCTTAGACCCTTTAAGTATTTGCTCTGTAAAGTATGGTCCTGGGACCAGTAGTATGATGCATCACAGCAGAGCTTGCTAAAAATGTACATTATAGACCCGTACTCAAAACTGCCTAATCATTAGGATTAAGTGTCACTTCCCTGGTCCAATCAACTATGAGTAGTATTCTAGGATTCAATGAGGCAAAGCATACCAAAATGTTCCCAAGGAAATGTCTTTGGCTGCTTAGTTCTCAAAGGGTTGTGTGTGTGTGGTGATACATACTCAGAGTTTTGTGGGCCCCTTTCAAATACAGCAAATAACTACAATATATGATAGGATATTATAAATGGCACAGTAGCTCTTATCTGTAACCCCAGCACTTTGGAAAGCAATGGGAAAGGATCGCTTGAGGCCAGGAGTTTGATACCAGTCTGGACAACATAGCGAGACACCTGTCTCACAAAAAACAAACAAACAAACAAGCAAACAAAACCAGCCAGGTGTGGTGATGCCTGCCTGTAGCCTCAGCCACTCAGGAGGCTGAGGCAGGGGGAAAGCTTGATTGAGCCCAGGAGTTCGAGGTTACAGTGAACTGTGATCGCCCCACTGCACTCCAGCCTGAGTGACAGGGGGAGACCAAAAATGTCATAAGAGAGAATGGTTTACATTTTTATTGATGCTGAGAAGAGGAAGATATTTCTATCTAAGCCAGTAGCTTCTACTGGAACTATTTTAAAAACATTTTTTTAAAAAAGTACATTGAACAAATTACTTTGCCATAAATGAATATTTTTCAAAATGCAATGAATAATTGCTTAATTATGCAGGTATAAATACATTTTTAAAAGTTTGGTGAAAGTCTCAAAAGTCTTAGCTACTTGAAATATGTGACTTGTTCTTAAGTGATTATGAAAATTTTCAAATATGATTATGCCAAAATTAGTTTGAGAAGTACAGTTGAAAGCTGTCAAATACTAGATGAATTCCTTATCTCTTCATATTTAATGTCCATTCTTCTGTTAGAATAAAAGAAGTCCTATATTCTTATTAATTAAACAAGTATTCATTAATTATACAAGATTATTCTCTGAAGTCAGTATATAAGGAGAGATAGTTGTGTTTATTGTAGTAGTAAAGAAAGGGAGGCAACAGGGTGAATTTCATACCCAGGGCCCTTCATGCATGATCCAAAATGACCTCTCCAACTTTCTTGTCTTCCCTGACTACTTCTCCACATGACACTTGCCACTATTTAGTGCACCAGACCCTCTCATATCTTCTTGCTTTTGCTCATACTGAATCCTCAGCCAAGAACATCCTCCTCTTGGCTTCTTCCTTTCTCCCAGTTTGGAAATCTCATTATCATTTTTTAAGACATGAATCACATAAAGTTTACCTATGTATCATTTCTGACAAGTCAAGAGTGATGTCTTCTGTGTTAATATATGGAAAACTAGGTATATATTGTTATTATAGAATTTATCTTATTATATTATAATAAAAATTTATATGCCTGATTCTCTCCCTAGTCCAGGCAATTCCTCCAGAATAGAGATAATATAGCATCCATTCTGGCACTCCGTTAGCACTCTGCTTAAAACACGGTGTGCTCTCAACAATGCTTTTTGAATTGAAGGAATGAATTTTTCATTGATTAGGCATTAAGATAAATTCATACATGTAAAGTCGTCCCTTTTTTTATTGCTTGCCTTGTAGCAACCACAGCAGCAACAAAAGAACAGACATTTTTTGAGGATTTATCTAGTGTTAGGCACTAGGCTAATAGCTTTACATCCATTATTTATCTTATTATTGCTCACAACAATTCTCGGAGGTAGGTACAATTATTAACCCCATTTTAAGATAAGGAAACTGAACAAAGAGAATCACACATTTAGCAAGTGGTAGTGTCAAGATAAAAACTCAGGTCTTCTAACTTTAGAGCTTGCCCTCTTAGAACACATACAAGAAACAATCTCTTGCATGATTGATATGAGGGCTAATAAAATGTTTTATCCAGTGGCATAAGTAACAACACATCTGAAAATAACATCCTATTAACTGTAAAAATAAATGACTCCCCATCTAAAAGTGTCCACTGCTTTCGTTCCTCTCACCTTGCACCATACTTATTAATGTATTGTGCTTGCTTAATATGAAGATAATTCATTATTTACTATGGTATTCATATTATTCTATGTATATATATCACTATATAGTCCTAATTTATCAACCAACCTACCTTTAAATATTTCTTTCAATTTTTTCAAGAATCTTTCCATTTATTTTGTAAAATCATGGAATATAAAAATGTTGAAATTTTAAATCTATTCTTTTAATAAAAGCAATGGCTATTATTTATCTATTTTCAAAATAGTATTAATACTTTAATAATTCTAATCATTTATTTAAAACTTATAAAAGCACTGTTGATATTTTTGCACACACACCCCCACATATGCAAACAAAAATCTGCCGTGTCCTAAAATTATCTTCTGTTTTTATGAAAGCATATGAAATTTCACTTATACCAATATTATAGCTTCAGTGTTACTAAATTAACAGGATAGAAGAAAATTGAGTTAAAATTCAATCATCCATAGAAATAATAACAATGTTTACCTATGGGGCAAGGTGATTGACTTGAATGAACAATGATGAAATATTTTAGGATGAACAGGTTCTATATCTTATCTATATCTATATCTATTGGTTTCTGGGTCATCCCAAAGATACAGGAACTGTTCAGAAACTATCCAGCCATGTAATATGTTCTCATTATATTAACAATAGCTCGATGCTTTATGGATACTTTTCATCCTAATATGCCCTTTTATTCTATTGTATTTTCTTTCCCATTCTCCTTGAATTAGACTTTCCTTGTAGTCTAGTTTCCTTGTCACCTAGTCTGAATTGGTTTACGCTATTAGAGCCAAAATTGAATTTATCTTAGCTATCTTAAAAGAATACTAAAGACAAATCTTCCATCCATATTATAGAGAGTGTAAGCTAGAGCTTTGCTATGGGCAAGGATAACTCATTTTATTAGGATTTTTAAATTATTTCCCTATATCAAAGTTATACAGACGGAGAACAATATTTTTGTTACTTCAGATAAAACTCAAAGTTGCTATGATATTTACATGACTACTCGTAATACCAACATTGTCTTGTGACTATGCTCCCAGCAGGGTTAGGGGTACACACCTGCAAGACTATTGGTGGACTATTCGTGTTTGGAAAGGAGCTGAAAAACATTATGTCTCCTCCTCTGTAGTATGGGAAATCTTACTTCCCTAGTCAGGTATTACAGAACATATTTATTAACTCATTGGTACTTTCATGGACATAAGCATACAACCATGGTATGCAATTTTTACAATATTATTTTTGTCTCACATTTATAAGGATATTATTTCTCCCATCAGTGAAGGTAAAGTTTTGTGAGAAGATAACTACAAGCAACAAAATTTCTTATAGTTTGATAAATTCTGTAATAGAGCTATGCACCTTTTTGACTTTTGTACATATAGACTAATCTTAATGCAGCATTAACTGTAAAAGATTACCACCCAAACTGTATTTCAGCTAAGTTTAACCTTTATGTACTTTTTACAGGCCATTTTTTAAATATTTTGTAGAAAGACTTCAGTTTTACCTTGTTTATTTATTTATTTATCTCTCATCTTATTATAAGCCGAATATTTATTTAAAATTATACTGAACTAAAATGGAATATTAACCTGTAATTCAGAATGTGACATGCCTGGTCTTATGCTAACATGATATCTAAATATTTTTGAGTGTTTTAAAATTGCTAAAATGAAATCTGTCCATTCCGGCTTGAATTCTGGGACAACCAGGGGATGCCAATGTACTGGTCAGAATGCATTCCTGCACGTGGCTCTATCAAATAATATTTCTTTAAAATTTTCAGTGAAAACAAATAAAGAAGAAATATGTTTCTTCTTGAAGTTGCTTATCTTGAATACCAGATATTATTCTTATGATTTATTCAAATAATGTTATATAATTTCTAGATGTTTTGTTCTGTTATGGTATGATTTTATTAGATTTGATTTGGGACCTTTTTCTTGTTCTTTGGTTTTCTTTATTGCCTTTACGATTAATTCATTTTCTCAATCTGATATTTTTATGAATCAAATATTGTTTATTAGTTTGGAAAAGAATCTAAAATTCAGTGGGGTTTTTTTAATCAAATAGCTCAGGTTTCTCAAACTCCAAATAAATGAAATGAAAATAGATATTCTAAAGGAGATGTGGAAGTGCATGAAGGAAATTGCACATTCTGTAGTGGATTCTCTAAAGACATGTTCCTGCAGCTGGTGGGAATGTTGCTGGCAGACATCTCTCAGCTGATGGTCCTCTTCAGACCTATCTTGTCTGACTAGTGTCATCTTCCCCAAAGTCAGGCTCCTTCCCAGGATAGCCTGCATCCAGTGACTGATTCGTGTGCAAATATAGCCATTCATCCCATCCCCCTTGCTTCTACTTGGAACAACTCTGAAGGTTCATCCCAGCTTCAGAGCTAGCTGTGGGTCGCTGGAGGTTTCATTCAGACTGAGTCACAACCTAATTCGATCCTTCCTCCAATTTTGCTTTTTCATTCTCCATTTTTTCAGTGTTAATTTCTGGAATGAATTCTTAATTTCCTCCTTCTCAGAATATGTTACAGGGGGACATAACCTGAGATAAACTCTATCCAATATACTTTAAGAGTGGATCAATTGACTTCAATTTTACCTGGAAAAATCTAATTTTGGCTGTGACCTAAAGTATTAATGAGAAAACAAGCTCCATTTTCTGACAAAAAAGATGTTGGTTTTTCTCATTTCTTATAAACTCTCATTAACCAAACAATACAAAAGGGATTTGTGAACTCAGAAGCTTTTGCCTAAAATGGCGATATAGGAGAAAAGTAACAACTATCCCAAAAAACAGTAGTCTTTTGGAGACTGTCAGTAGGATTTGCATGCTTATAGCAAGATTACTGCAGATGTACACAGTGATCCCTTCTTACACTGGGCAAAGCTACCATGCAGTCAGTGCTTTTTCTTTTCTTCTTCTTTAAAAATATTAAATTTATGTTTATGTGTCTCCTCTATGTTTAGTTAATTAAAAGGATAAGGCCAGTTAGACGTAAAGTGGAATTTAAAAATACATAACACAAAAATTTAGAGAGGATGATAGTTTCAAGTTATCTCATTTTGCTCCCCTGTTTCAAAGATGAAGGGTTTCATAACCTGAATAGTTCAGTTTTAGGAGAGGTACTAGAAGTTAGAATTTTTTAACATTGTGCTACATTATTACCAAAGTTTTTGTAGACTAAACGTGCATGTTTTACAAACTGCCCTCAGTTATTATATCCTGCAGTTTGGTGGGGGTAGACACACATAAATAAATAATGTGGCAGTTTGAAAGTTCTGTAATGGAAATAGGTGCAAATGTGCCTTTTATAGTTGTAAGTAAATTCTATAATATAAAATCCTATATGTGTGTGTTGTATTTCAGCTTAACATCCTGTCACTTTTATTATTTTTATGTTTGGGTCTTGGCCTTGACTACACGCAACACACACTAACAGTTAGAATTCTTGAATTACGTAAATGTTAATAGAACTCTTCACCATAGGTAAATATATGCACTATCTAATAACGCATTTATTACACATTTTAGGTGTCATGTAGTTTTATCAATAAAAAAACTAAAATTGTTAATAATTTAGAAATAATAATAAAAAATCATTTCATAATGGCAGCAAGGCATAGCAAGCGTGAAGTAAAGTTGATTAATACCTTTTTGATGCAGATTAGAGGCACCTAAGAAGTGCATTAATCAGAACTACTGCATTGCTTGCCATGTTCTATGCCTTAAGTATTCCACAGATTACTCCAGCCACTAAATTCTAAATAATGTATTGCATTAAATTAATTTATTCCTTCAGTAATCAATTGTATAGATATTGATTGTATAATTAAGAACTGAAAATGTATTTACCTTAGAGTTGTATAACCATTTGCAACTCAGGCCGTATTTACATTGCTTGCCATTGGTCTGTTACAAATCATGCAACCTACATCTATTTAGAACATAGCTCTACTCTATGAGAATAGATTGAATAAATCATTTTAGGCTCAGAGAGGGAGAAACAGTTTTCATCTTCTCAGTGACTATTTTGGTGGCTTCCTAATATGTCCTCCTAGCTAGGCTGAACTACATATACTAGAATTCTTTCCCTATATGTTTCCAATTAGAATGGGCCACAAGAGAGATTCTCATGTGATATTTACAAGGTAGAAGTGAGGCAGCAGCCATTGTGCAGCTCAGGCACGTTGATCTCCTGGCTTATCTCCTAGATGAGGGTTAGCACTTGGCCTGCAACTGCCGGACCTTCCCCTGAATCTGCCTTCAGGTTCTCAGATTCCGGGACCAGTTCTGTGTTTAGCTCCATGACAAAGGCATCAGCTTCTCCTGCAGGACACTCACATCAGTAAGGTGAGAGGAAACGAGAACTGCTTACTTCTGTAATATTTGTGGGTTCCAGCGTATCCTTGCTCTGTCTCAGTTTGCATTCCTCTTCCCTTCTACCTGCATATTTTCAACTCCAGCATCAGATGTGAAGACAACCTTACAGAGACTGCTTAACCAGATCACACAATTGCATGAGGTCAAATCCCTGCAATAAGCCCTTTTCCCTGTTGCTTCCTCTCTCTCTCTCTCTCTCTCTCTCTCTCTCTCTCTCTCTCTCTCTCTCTCTGTCTCTCTCTCTCTCTCCACACACACACATACACACACACGCACACACACACATGTATATACAGTCTGCTTTTCTGACTGCATCTTCACTCATACAACTATCCTGAAGAAGTCAAGTAAAAAGGGTTTTCATTCTAAGGGAAAAAATGCAGATAATAACAACAAAACCTAAAACCTTGACTGGTTCCTTCATTCTGAGCTAATTAAAACAATGTCCTAAGTCTACTGATAATCCTGGGGATGCGGTCATTATTATGTGTAGTTTAATAGATACTTACTTGTCTAAAGTAGATATTTTCAAATGTTATTTTATTGTATTATTTTACTTTATTTCAAGTCTGTATCAGTAAATTTGAGGGTACATCATAGTATATGCATATTTATTTGTGCTATGAATCATTCCCATGCAATCATATCACTCTGTAAAATAATATTATAAAGTTTTTTGAAAATTTTCAGATACAAGTAATTGGACATTAAATGACCAGAATTTTCTGTGTATATCAAGGTTCATGTTGTGCACCCAATAGCATTTCTATGCCATTATTTAGGATGGGGCAGTTTTTCATTGTACAGACTGTTCCATAAACTGTTATATTTGCTCTTCACTAAATCCCAGTAGTTCTCTCACCTAGTCATTGAAACAACCAAAAGCTCTCTAAATGTCTTTTTGTCCCTAGGTCAGCAGTATTGCTTCTGATTGAGATACTTAACACTGATGCAGGCCGGGCACAATGGCTCATGCCTGCAATCCTAGCACTCTGGGAGGCCAAGGTGGGAGGATCGTTCAAGGTCAGGAGTTTGAAACCAGCCTGAGCAAGAGCGAGACTCTGTCTCTACTATAAATAGAAAGAAATTAATTGGCCAACTAAAAATATATAGAAAAAATTAGCTGGGCATGGTGGCGCATGCCTGTAGTCCCAGCTACTTGGGAGGCTGAGGCAGAAGGATTGCTTGAGCCCAGGAGTTTGAGGTTGCTGTGAG